>JAYMFV010331944.1:0-85391 GCA_036784875.1 Internoretia fryeana | reverse complement strand
AAGGTTGAAAACTTCTTTGGCCGTATCAAGAGATTTAGAAGAGTCGCTACCAGATATGAGCAGAAGCCCGAGAACTAATTCGGTTTTGTTACTCTCGCATCTATAAAGGATTGGATGACATAAGTTATTTGTCCACGCGGCCTAGAGCATGTCCCAGAAGATTGGGTCGAGACGGCCCCTTTACCAATTCGAATGGAAGCAGCGAAAAAGCGAAAGTTTGTAGACTATTTAGGGCCGTTTCTAATCTTCTTTGGACCAGCCTTACTCGGAGGCTTTCTAATCACGATTTCCAGCAGTAGGGAATATCCGCTTTACAGAAGGCTGCTTCGCGGAGCCGTAGCCTTCACAATCATATTTTTCGTAACGGCAATGCTCTTCCCATGCGTTTACTGATAATCGACAAAGAAGGACACGCCCCCATCTGCCGGAGCAATTGAACCGCGGGAGCCGTCCCTGTCCCAACCAAAAAGCCTTTCCGACTTCCCGCCTCTCTTTCCTGCCTTCCTGCTTTCCTGCTTTCCTTATCCAAAAACGAACAAAGCCCAAGTCCCTACTTCCGCTTCTTAGTCTTCGGCAACCCCTTAGCATTATAGACTGCTTTGCGGCTCTTTTTCGGCTTCGCTTTCGCACGGCCAGAAGCACCGCCACTATGCTTGCCACTCTGCAAGATCTCAATCTGGTCGCGGATCATCGCCGCCTTTTCGAACTGCAACTGACGCGCGGCTTCGAGCATCTCCTCTTCCATCTCCGCAATCACTTCGGCGATATCGCGATCGCCATCTTCAGCGGCCAGTAAATCATGGCTTTCGGTTTCGTCGTAACGCTTGCCCGGAGCTTGTAAGCTTTCGTCAATACCACGCTTCACTCCCCTCGGAGTGATACCGTGCTCTACATTATGAGCCAACTGTTTCTCACGGCGATAACTCGTCGTGTCCAAAGTCTTCTGAATCGAATTCGTAATTACATCGGCATACAGTAACACACGTCCTTTTTCGTGACGCGCCGCACGCCCTGAGGTCTGAATCAAACTCGTCGCACTCCGCAAAAAACCTTCCTTATCCGCATCCAAAATAGCCACTAAGGCAACCTCAGGCAGATCCAAACCTTCGCGCAATAAATTAACCCCGATCAATACATCAAAGTCCCCTTTGCGCAAACGCCGCAAGATTTCAACACGCTCGATTGCATCAATATCCGAATGCAAATACTCCACTTTCAAGCCAGCCTCCCGCACAAAGTCCGCCATATCTTCTGACATGCGCTTCGTCAGCGTGGTAATCAAAGTACGCTCGCCCGCCTCTGTAGCCTTACGCACCTCACCGATCACATCTTCCACTTGCCCTTTGATCGGACGGATCTCCATCTCGGGGTCGACCAGCCCTGTCGGGCGGATCACCTGCTCCGCGATGACTTGCGACACCTCGATCTCATGGTCGGCTGGTGTCGCCGACACATACACCGTCTGCCCCGTGATCTCTTCAAACTCTTCCAGTTTCTGCGGACGATTATCCATCGCCGAGGGCAAACGAAACCCATAATCCACGAGGCGTTCTTTGCGCGCACGGTCACCATTATACATAGCCCGGACCTGCGGCAGCGTCACATGGCTCTCATCAATAAACACCATGAAATCCTCCGGAAAGAAATCGATCAAGCAGAACGGGCGCTCCCCTGGCTTTCGCCCAGACATATAACGTGAATAGTTCTCAATTCCTGTGCAGAAACCCATCTCCTGCAACAGCTCAATATCATACTCCGAGCGCATCTTGATGCGCTGCGCTTCGATCAACTTATTCTCTTTTTCAAAATACGCGACACGCTCATCAAGTTCCTTTCGAATCTCGCTGATCGACGCATCAATTTTATCTTTCGGCGTCACGTATTGAGTCGCCGGATACAAATTAAACATCTGCAACACTTCGCCCGTGTCACCCGTCAAGGGGTCCAGCTCACGAATCGTTTCCAATTCATCGCCCCAGAATTCGACACGGATCGCACTTTCCATATACGCAGGATAAATATCCACCACATCGCCTCGCACCCGAAAAGTGCCACGTTTAAAGTCCACGTCGTTCCGGTCATAGAGAATCGTCACCAAGTTTTCTAGAAAGTCATCACGTGAAAGTTCTATTCCCGCTTCCAGAGGGATCATCATTGCTTTAAAATCCTCAGGCGAACCGAGACCATAAATACACGAGACTGAAGCAATCACAATCACATCCTTACGACTGATCAACGAAGACGAAGCCGCAATTCGCAGGCGCTCGATCTCTTCATTAATCGAAGAGTCTTTCTCGATATAAGTATCCGTAGTCGGAATGTAAGCTTCCGGCTGATAGTAATCATAATAGCTCACAAAATACTCGACCGCATTCTCAGGGAAGAACGCTTTAAACTCAGAATACAACTGCGCCGCCAAGGTCTTGTTATGCGAAATGATCAGCGCAGGTCGCTGTAGTTCTTGGATCACATTCGCCATCGAGAAAGTCTTACCCGACCCTGTAACTCCTAGAAGGGTCTGACGACGATTGCCTGCCCGTAACGAATCCACCAAGGTTTGAATCGCAGTTGGTTGATCTCCCTCAGGGGAGTAATCACTAGTGAGTTTAAAATCCACGAACGAAGAGAAAGCCAAGTTTGGACAATTCGCAAGTGCCCATCAGTGAACGAACTCTATGACTTATTGATTCGTGGGTTAAAACGACGTATTGTTCGACAGATGGAAAGTATCATCTAAATTGATCAGCTATGGATCGGATACTTTTCTACGACGGCGACTGCGGCATCTGCACACGCTCGGTTCGCTTTCTTTTAAAACGCGACCGTCAGCAACGCTTGCATTTCGCTCCGCTCCAGGGTGTCACCGCTCAGTCCCTATTACCCGAAGGTTTACGCAAAGAACTCTCTACCGCCGTCTATCGCCGGTCCGAAGGCGACGTCTACCTACGCTCCGATGCAGTGCTCCATGCGCTGATCGATACTAGCAGCGCATGGAGATTCGCCGCACACTGCACGCTTTGGCTGCCAAAAGGTTTCCGTGATACGCTCTATAACTGGGTCGCCCGCAACCGCAAAGCCTTGTCACCAAAAGCGACTTGTCCTATGCCCAGCCAAGAGGAGCGACAACAACTGTTGCCGTAGCACCAGCCGAAAGCGCTTCGCGCTTCCGCTACAATAAAAAACTCAAATCGTAGCGGAACGAGGGACTCGTTTCGGCACTTCTAAGGTAGCGGCGCGGGTCCCTCAGCGCCATAAGTGGCAATCCCATTAGCTTAGCCCGAATACTTACAACACAGAAATGGCGCGGAGGGACCCGCGCCGCTACCCATTTCACAAGCATCCAGAAACGGGTCACTACACAAAAAAAAGAGCCGCTCCATTCGAAGCGACTCTCAGTAAATAATGTATGACGTTTCAGTCTTACTTTCCGATTTTAATCAGCTGCACATCAAATACCAGTGTGCCGGCTGGCGCTCCACCTTGTGGGTTTTCACCGTAAGCTAATTTAGCAGGAATCCAGAAACGACGCGTTTCGCCCTCGACCATAAGCTGAACCCCTTCGGTCCAGCCTGCGATGACTTGAAACAAACCAAAGCTCGCAGGCTCACCACGCATCACCGAGCTATCGAACAGCTCACCGTCCGTCGTCCAACCACTGTAGTGCACAGAAACAGTGTCTTCCTTCTTCGGATGCACGGCACCAGTGCCAGCAACCAAGACACGCGAAGCAAGACCACTGTCTCGCACTTCAGCATCCGCCGGAATGGCAGCGACATCTTCAGGTGTCTTCGGCGGCTCAGGTGCTTTTTCAACAGAAAGGAGCTCTACATCAAAAACCAACAAACCTCCCGGGCGACCCCCACCTGGGTTTTCGCCGTAGGCCAAGTCTGCAGGAATCCAGAATCGGCGCTTTTCACCGATCGTCATGAGTTGTAAACCTTCGGTCCAGCCCTTGATCACACGATTGAGTGGAAAGCTCGTTGGTTGACCACGCTTTACCGAGCTATCGAACATTGTGCCGTCGGTCGTCCAGCCACTGTAGTGCACAGACACGGTGTCGGCAGCGACAGGCTTACCCTCGCCCGATCCAGCTTCGAGGATTTTAGACGCGAGGCCACTCGCAGTTACTTCGGCATCCGCTGGTGCGGCATTTACATCTGATGGTGTTTCTAACATGCGCACGATATCGGCCAAAGCAGCGAAAACGGTCAACCGAAAAGATTCATGCTAGAAATATCTGCGCAATCTGCGTAACCTGTGAATCTTTATAGCGTGAAACACACTGGAATCATCGACTGTCATACCCATTGCTACCCCGCCGAGGTGGTCGCAAACCCACGTGCTTGGGCGGAGCAACATGATGAGCTCCACTGGGCAGAACTCGTCGCTCCTGAGGGAAAGGTCTCCATTCAGGATTGGAGCACTTCCGAATCCATGCTAGTGGAAATGGATGCCAACGGCGTTGAAAAAGCAGTTCTTCTTGGCTGGTATTGGGAGCACGAATCGACCTGTCGCTGGCATAATCAAGTCATCGCTGACTGGGTGAAACGCGCACCAGATCGCTTCATAGGCTTCGCCTCGATCTATCCCAATGAAAACGTCGTGGATCAACTTGAAGCTGCCAAAGCCCTTGGCCTGTGCGGCGTCGGCGAGCTTCACAACGGTGCACAAAAATTTGCCTCCGACAGCCCAGCGTGGATTGCACTCGCCGAATGGTGTGTCGCCAACAACTGGTCTGTCAACCTGCACGCAACCGAGGCCGCTGGACACGACCACCCTGGTAGTATCGAAACCCCGCTCAAAGACTTTGTCCGCAAAGCCGAAGCGCACCCCGATCTAAAAATCATCCTCGCCCACTGGGGCGGTGGGCTCGCTTTTTTTGAAAAGAACCCGCGCTTACGCAAAGCATTGAAGAACGTTTATTACGATACCGCAGCCAGTCCGCTAATCTACGACGCTTCGATCTTCAGATCCGTCGTTGATACGGTCGGCGCTGAAAAGGTCCTCTACGGCTCCGACTTCCCGCTCCGCGTCTACCCCAGAAAACAAAAACGCGCACAAATGCAGCATTTCCTAGATGCCATTCGCGATGAAGCAGGACTCAGCGAAGCAGAACTGGAAGCAATCTTCTCGGAGAATTTCCAGCGGCTCTTCGACTGACGCCGGTGGCCGAAAGCACTTCGCGCTTCCGCTACAACAAAGAGTCAACCAAGGTAGCGGAACGGGGAACCCGTTTCGGCAGGCGTCGCTGGCATTCACGGCTAAATAATTTCAAATCCCCTTGCGCGAAGCGACTTCGCCAACTACCGAATAGTGCAACATGCGTTGCCTTTTCTCCATCCCAACCATCTGCCTATGCTCAATGCTCGCTGCAATGGTCGGTTGCGCAAAGAAAACCACCAATGTGGATCGTGGCAGAGCCGAGCAAGAGCTCTACATCGGTATTGGCGACGAACCCTCCAGCCTCGACCCACAACTCATCACAGGCCTGATAGAGCTTTCCGTCTTAGTCAGCCTATTTGAAGGACTGACAACGATCAATCCCGCCACAGGCGAAACCACATCCGCAATCGCAGAGTCTTGGGACATTTCAAGCGATGGGTGCACCTACACCTTTCACATTGATCCAAAAGCAAACTGGACTAATGGTGAAAAAATCACGTCTCAAGATTTCCTCTTCTCCTTTGAGCGCATTCTAACGCCTGCATTTGGTGCCCCATACGCCTACATGCTGTTTCCCATGCGGGGTGCGGAAGCCTATAGCAAAGGCGAGTTAACCGATTTCTCGAAAGTTGGAGCGAGCGCACCCGATCCAGACACGCTGGTGATTGAACTCGCCCAAGCCACACCTTACTTCCTCAGCCTGCTCACACATAACACTTGGTGGCCAGTGCATCCGCCAACCATCTTGAAACATGGTTCGATGACGGATCGAATCTCTAAGTGGACGAAGCCCGGAAACCTCGTAAGCAGCGGCCCTTACACTCTAACCAAATGGCGACTGAATAGCTCGATCACTGTTGAGAAAAACCCCTACTACCGCGCTCCGGAGACCCTGAAGCTTAACGGTGTCCACTTCATGCCGATTGATATCGATACCGAAGAACGCGCCTTTCGCGCCAACCATCTTCACATTACCGAAACCGTGCCGACACACCGCATCGATTGGTATCGCGAAAACAAGCCCGACTCGATCCGCTTCGACACTTCGCTCGCCGTCTACTACTACATGCTCAATACCAAGAGCGGCCCCCTAGCAGACGCTCGCGTGCGTAAAGCACTCGCCTACTCGATCAACCGTGAAGCGCTCACTGAATTTGTGCTCAAGGCAGGCCAAAAGCCCGCTTACAATTTTACACCACCAAATGCAGGCGGCTACAACAGCCGCACCAAATTACCTTACGATCCAGATCTCGCCCGACAGCTACTCGCTGAGGCTGGTTTCCCGGACGGCAAAGGCTTTCCAACTTTCGAACTACTCTACAATACCAGCGAATCGCACCGTGTGCTCGCCGTCGCGATTCAACAAATGTGGAAGAAAGAGCTCGGTATCGACATCAGTCTCTACAATCAGGAGTGGAAAGCCTACCTCTCGACCCGCGAAGCTAAGAAATTTGATATCTTACGCGCCTCATGGTTCGGCGATTACGACGACCCAAATACCTTCCTCAGTCTCGGTGAAACCGAAAATGGCAACAACCACACGAGCTGGAGCAACGCCGAATACGATACGCTGATCAAGCAAGCTGCTGTCACGCTCGACCCAGCTGCTCGGCACGAGATTTTCCAGCAGGCCGAAGCCATCTTGCTGGATGAAATGCCCTTTCTCCCGATCTACTTTTATGTCAACGCTCGGCTGATCAACCCATCCGTCAAAGGCTGGTATCCGAACATTCTCGACTACCATCTCTATCAAGCGGTCTCGCTTAGTGACGACTAATCATGTTCACACATATAGCCAGACGTTTCCTTCAAGCCATACCGACACTATGGCTGATCGCGTCGTTGACATTTGTGCTACTACACCTCGCCCCAGGCGGGCCTTTTGATGAAGAAAAGCCCGTGTCCAAAGAAGTGCGCGAACAAATCGAAGCACACTACGGGCTAAATCTTCCCTTCCATCAGCAATACTTCCGTTTTATGGGAAACTTGCTCCACGGCGACCTCGGCCCCTCCTACAAATATGCGGGCTGGAATGTCGACGAAATCATCAGTCAAAGCTTCCCGATCTCACTTGAGCTTGGCGCAATCGCGCTCGTCATCGCGCTCGCAATCGGCACACCCATCGGAACGATCGCAGCGCTGCGCCATGGAAAAAGCTCCGAAACCCTGCTTATGTCAGTCGCCATGATCGGTATCGGCCTGCCTGCTTTTGTGCTCGGGCCACTCTTGATCATGATTTTCAGTTCATGGCTCGGATGGTTCAACCCACTAGGTTGGGCGATGCCAAGTGACCGCGTCTTACCCGCACTCACACTCGGTCTGTTCTATGCCGCTTACATCGCACGTCTTTCACGCAGCGGTATGCTTGACGTGATTCAACAAGACTACATCCGCACCGCACGCGCCAAGGGCCTGACGGAACGGCGTATCATCAGTATCCACGCCCTACGCACCGCCCTTTATCCAGTCGTTGCCTACCTAGGGCCAGCCGTGGCCGGCCTCATTACTGGCTCCTTTATCATCGAGACCATCTTCTTCATCCCCGGGCTCGGGCAGTTTTTCGTTAAGTCCGCCTTCAATCGCGACTACACCCTCGTCATGGGCACCGTGCTTTTTTACGCAGTGCTGATCCTAGTCTTCAACCTCATCGTCGATTTGCTCCAGATGTGGATGAACCCCAGAACGCGCAATGACTAAGCAAAGCAGAGAAAACGCCGCTAACGAAGCACGCTCACTCGGTCAAGACACCTGGGAGCGCCTCCGCCGTAATCGCATGGCTCAGCTAGGAGGAATCGTCTTTGTTCTAATCACTTTGCTGTGCTTCATCGGGCCATTCTTGACGAATCACGAACCTGCCACCACAAACTTGGCCTATGGCGCCCAAGCTCCATCCGCAGAGCACTGGTTTGGCACCGACGATCTTGGACGCGACATTCTCATCCGCACACTTACCGGTGGCCGTATCTCTATTGGCGTAGGCTTTGCCGCGACGTTCGTTGCCCTGCTCATCGGCCTGCCCTACGGCGCGTTAGCTGGCTATTTCTCAGGCCGCACCGATGTGGTTATGATGCGCTTCGTTGATGCGCTCTACGCGCTACCATTCACAATTATCGTCGTGCTCTTGACCACTTTCCTCGGACGCAGTATCTGGCTGATTTTCCTAGCCATCGGCGCAGTGGAATGGTTGACGATGGCACGGATTGTCCGCGGACAGACCCGCACAATCCGTAAGCTCAATTACGTCGATGCAGCCAAAGTCTACGGTGCCTCTCACCTAAAAATCCTTTTCAACCATATATTACCAAATTGCCTCGGCCCGATCATCGTCTACACCACGCTAACGATCCCAGCGGTCATCCTTCTCGAATCAGTGCTCAGTTTCCTCGGGCTTGGCGTGCAACCGCCGATGAGCTCATGGGGCGTCTTAATCAACGAAGGCGCAAAGAAAATCGACGTCTATCCTTGGCAACTAATTTTCCCGGCGATCTTTTTCTCACTCACACTGTTCGCGCTGAATTTCATCGGCGATGGCCTACGCGACGCGCTTGATCCTAGGGAGAGTCAGTAGTCCGTCTTAATCCTACTCGTAATCGTAATCCTCTCCGACCAGAAGGTCCGAAAGCGCTTCGCCCTTCCGCTACAAAACAGATCTCACCAACGTAGCGGAACGAGGAACCCGTTTCGGCTCGGTTTGCCCTTCTTCGCGTCCGCCATCGTGATCGGACGGCTGAGGCAGCCGTCCCTGCCTCTAATTCCGTAACCGATCGAAATCATAAGTAAGATTACGATTATGACAGAGATTACGTGTTGCCCTATTCCCGTAGGCACTCTTTTACTTCTGCAATGAGTCAAGACTCCCTAACCATTTCCATCGGCACCGATCACGCGGGCTTCCCGCTAAAGGCACCGATCACAAAATTTCTCCAAGCACGTGGACACACCGTAATCGATTGCGGTTGCCACTCGACCGAGTCTTGCGACTACCCAGACTTCATCCGCCCTGCGGCTCAAGCAGTCTCCGAAGGTAAAGCGGATCTCGGCATCGTGCTCGGCGGCAGTGGCAACGGCGAGGCGATTGTCGCCAATAAAGTAAAAGGAGTGCGTTGCGGTCTTTGCTGGGATGAATGGTCCGCTGAAATGACTAAACTCCACAATAACGCCAACTGTATCGCTATGGGCGCACGTCCTGTTTCCGAAGAGTTGGCCCTGAAAATCGTCGGTATCTGGCTCGACACCGAGTTTGAAGGCGGTCGCCACATCGCACGTGTCGATAAAATCGAAGGCTGAATAGAGTATTCATAAGTAAATGAAACGGATTCTTGAGCTATTGGGGATAGAATTCGTTTTCTAGGTTGAAAGATCAGCCACACATGCTCTTTTTACTCTCATCATACAGATGCATTCTGATTCTCATTCTGAATCCCGCATTCTAACTCCTAACTTCTAATATTTCGCTCACTGCGAATGATTAAATTACCCACATTTTAGACATGGCCGAAAAAAAATCCAAAGACGAGGACAAGAAGTCCGGAATTAAAATTCAAGAGACCTTCCTCAAAGAGCGGAAGATCTTCCTATGGGGCGGTGTGACTGATAAGACAGCCAGCGACGTCACCGAAAAAATGCTCTACATGGAAATGGATGCTCCGGGCAAGGAAATCACTTTCTATATCAATACACCGGGTGGTTCGATCACTGCGGGCATGGCGATCTATGACACCATGAAACTCATCAGCTCACCGATCACAGTCGTGGTCACCGGCATGGCTGCGAGTATGGGTTCGATTCTTCTTTGCGGTGCCGATAAGGGCAAACGCCTCCTGTATCCACACTCTCGTGTGCTCATCCATCAGCCGCTCATTTCGGGCCAAATGGTAGCCGTTGCCGTCGACATCCATATTCAAGCAATGGAAATGGAACGCCTCCGCGACGAACTCAACGCAATCCTCGCAGAAAGCTCTGGTCAACCTCTAGAGAAAATCGAGCAGGACACCGATCGCGACTTCTACATGACTGCAGATGAAGCGATTGCCTACGGCCTAGCCGACAAAGTCGTCGATAAGCTCTAGGACAATCTCATGGGAATCATCGTTCTCATAGCTTTCTGGACCTGTGTCGGCCTCATCGGCGTGAACATCGGCTGGAAGCCTGCACTCATTTTTGCTGGACTCTGGGTAGCCGGTTTTTTCTTATTTCCGATCCTCGGGCTTAACAGATATCTCTTTTTGAGCTTTGAAGCCATCTTAACGATCCCGATGGCTATCTGGATTAAAGCCAAAGTCTTTTAAGACGTCTCCATGTTAAACGCGAATTATCTGATTTCATGACTAAAGATACTTCACCTTCGAAGTTCGACGTTCAAGCCGAGCGCGCTTTCAGTCCAGCCGAGGACACCCAAAGTGATATCGAGAAGTTGGAAAAATATTCTGGCGATGTCGAATGGAGCTACCTAAAGCCACACTATGAGACCGGTTCAATGATCTATGTTGATCCCAAACTCGACCTAACAGCGGCTGGTATTGCTTTTACCAACGACGATAAAGACCAAGTGCAGACTTGGCTCAAGTCCGGTGACCTCGTGCAACCTTGCGACCTACATGTCGCGCACTGGATCGAAACCAAGGCACGCTTTAATGCGATGATCGTTCGCCCCTTTATATTAGCACAGCCGATACAATAATCAACTAGGCAATGGTGACGTCTAGCCATCATCGTCGAACAGCATGAAAGCCACCCGCCGCATCGTCCACATCGATATGGACTGCTTTTATGCAGCAGTGGAAATGCGTGAATATCCAGAGCTCGCCAATTGCCCACTTGCTGTCGGCGGGGCATCGGGACGTGGCGTGCTGACCACTTGTAATTATGCCGCTCGCGAGTATGGCGTTCGCTCCGCTATGCCGGTATTCAAAGCACGAGAGCTCTGCCCTTCGTTGGTCATTCTCCCTGTGCGCTTCGAACTCTATCGAGCCGCGTCGCGCGATGTGCGTGCCATCTTCAAGCGCTATACCGACCTAATTGAACCTCTCTCTCTCGACGAAGCCTACCTCGATTTGACGCACCACAAACGCAGCGGCGCCGAGCTCGCGGCAGAAATCCGTCAGGCAATTCACGATGAAACTGGGCTGACCGCCTCGGCGGGCATCGCTCCAAACAAACTCATCGCCAAAATTGCCAGCGATTGGAACAAGCCGAATGGGCAATGCGTCGTCGCGCCCTCTCGTATCGATGAGTTCATGCAGCCACTGCCCGTGCGTCGCATCTGGGGCGTCGGTCCGAAGAGTGCCGCCAAACTCACCGAAATGGGCATCGAAACCTGCGGGCAGCTTCAAGCACTCGATCAAACCGAACTCGCGCAAACATTAGGCAGCTTTGGGCTCGAGCTCTACCGTCTGTGTCGCGGCATTGATGAACGCCCCGTCGAAGCCAACCGTGTGCGTAAGACGCTCAGTAACGAAAGTACGTTTGCGCACAACCTAGAAACCTTGGAAGCCTGCGAAGCAGCGCTGCTCCAACAACACACCGAACTGATCGAAGATCTACGCAACAGCGCACCCGATCGAAAAATTGCGAAAGTGCTGGTGAAACTAAAGTTCAGCGACTTTCGCCGCACCACCGCAGAGATGCCAGCACAACAAGCCGAACCGAAGCTCTACCTTCAGCTACTACGCGATGCCTGGGGACGTAGTGGACAACCAGTCCGCCTACTCGGACTCGGCGTGCGCTTCGCCGAAACGGACAGCAGCCCCGAGCAGTTGGAACTGGGTCTGTAAAATGTGTATCTTGTCTGACCATGCGACGGCGGCTTTAAAAGGTAGGGCTGGTGCGTCTCGTACCGCTCGATCATTCGAACAGTCCAACCAACACGACGTGAATGCGCACCGAGACGGTGGCTGCGCTAACTTTTCATATCTGGGTAGCTCAAACCTTCTTCAAAGTATAAGTTGCCGAAAGCGCTTCGCCCTTCCGCTACATCAAAAGCAAACCCGTTTCGGGCTTACAATTCACTAATCGGGTCAGGCAAGAGTGCCTAACCTACGAATAGAAAAGCGGCTACAGATCCGCCCACAAAAAAAGGCCGCCCTCTCGGACGGCCTTTTTAAAAATTATATCAAGCTTATCGACGCTTTGCTTCAACAAGACGCTTTTCTTTAACTTGGTTAGCAGCCTTACCGATACGGTCGCGCATGTAATACATACGAGCACGCATTGTAACTGACTCACGGTCGATCTCAACTTTCTCGATAGATGGGCTGTGAACAGGGAATACCTTTTCAACACCAACACCAGATGCAATACGACGCACAGTGAATGTTTCTTGGAGATGACCACCCTTGCGAGCGATAACGATACCAGCGAATACCTGGATACGTGTCTTGTCACCTTCTCTAACCTTCAGGTGAACGCGAACGCCATCGCCGACTTTAAAGTCTGCGCGGTCGCTCTTTAGTTGATCTTGTGTGATTTCTTCTAGTATTGCTTGGCTCATGGCTGGAATTCTGTGTTGTCTAAAATGTCTGGGCGTAGTTGCCGTGTTTTTTCAATCGATTGCTCACGTCGCCATTTTGCAATAGCACCGTGATCTCCTGAAAGTAAAACCTCAGGAACATGCATACCGCGGAAGTCCGCAGGACGCGTATATTGAGGAAAGCCGAGCAACGTGGTCATAAACGATTCCTCCGTCAAGGATTTTTCGTCACCTAAAAATCCTGGCACAAATCGACTCACGCAATCAATCAAAACCCCGGCCGCAAGCGTTCCATTGGTCAGGACATAGTCCCCGATGCTGATTTCGCGGTCAATTAAATCGTCGCGAACTCGCTGGTCCACCCCCTCGTAGTGCCCGCTGAGGATAATTAAATGCTCCTCTTGCACCAATTCTCGGGCGAGTTGACTGGTTAACTGCTCCCCATCAGGCGCCATATAGATCACTTTTGTCGCTGGTCGGCGAAGTTCCTCAACCGCTGCAAATATCGGCTCGGGCTTCATAAGCATGCCAGCACCGCCACCAAATGGCATTTCGTCGGTTTTACGGTGTTTATCGGTGGTCCAATCGCGCAATTGATGCGCTTGGGCTCGAATCAGGCCATTTTTTTGCCCTCGACCCAGCATACTAGACGTTAAAAAACCCTCCACCATTTCTGGGAAGAGGGTTAGAATATCAAACTCGAGGTGCACGAGAGCGGTCGGTCGAGTTTCCCGCGAAGGGAATCAAATTAATTTAAGCTTCTGCTGGAGTTTCTGCTTCTGCTTTCGCTGGAGCTTCTACTTTAGCTGGAGCTTCTACAGCTTCTGCTGGAGCTTCACGGCGTGCCTTACGGATGAGGCTGGCTGCTGTGTCCGTTGGCTTAGCACCAACAGACTTCCAGTAGTCAACGCGATCAAGCTTGACCTTCACTTCTTCCTCAGCGCGCTTAGCTTGAGGCTCGTAAGTGCCAAGCACCTCGACGAAACGGCCGTCACGACGCGCAAGCGCTTCAGTAACTACCATGCGGTAAAAAGGACGGTGGCTTGCGCCATGACGTTGGAGTCGGATTTTAAGTGCCATAATTAATTAAAAGTTTCTATAGATGTCAGGGCTCAGTGGCCGGAATTTTGGAAAGCGAGAAAAAAGGCGGTTCGAGGCCAGCTGTCAAGCGCGTAGACACAGAAAATCAATTTGGACGCACGACATCGGGAGAATCGGTCCATGGCAGGGGAAACGCGCTTTTTTGCCAATCTGTGCGTTCCTCCCCGATTTTGGCAAATTCATCTTCCTTACCCTCAATCATAATACCGGAGAATTTATAGCGGTTTTCCTGCCCAGTCATACGGACAGTGCGCTCACCGCTGTAGGAAACAAGCGTGCGTAGTGTTATATAATCAATCTGACGAATTTTGGACATATGTATAAGAAGTTAGAAGGAAGGAGTTAGAAGTCAGCAAAGAACGCGACCCTCGAAAATCGGCGAACCACTTAAGAAAAAGTTGTCTTCTGACTTATCATTGTAAGCCCTATCAAGGGACCTCTTCCATCGAATCCGCTGACACAGACGCTGACGTCCCCCATACGGCCGACAAATCCTCACGTAATTCGTCTACCCAGCCCTCGGGCTTGCGGGCATTCACCCAAACCACAGTTTTATAATTCGCGTCTGTTAAAGTAATGTCGGGCTCGGCTCCGGCAATGAACTCAGCTTCGGTCGCCCCCTCGGTATCTTTGCGCGTGACCACTGTCGTCAACCAGAAGAAGCGGCGCTCGCCATCGATATCACGAATCACGGGCCGCTGCTCGGCCGCACTGTTCTGCGACCAGTCGTAATGCTTACGGCTCTCCATGACCTTCGCGATAATCGCCGACACTCCGGTCAACGCTTCTTCACGGTCATAATGTCGATAAGCCAACGTCGGACCAATTCCATCTGCTGGCACAAATAGGCTCGTATTCAAGCCCTGCTTGTCCGCCTGATACGGCTCTAGCGCAAAATATTGATACAGCTTGGCAGTATCTCCAAAATCAAAGAAGCAAGTAAACGGCTGATCATTCTGATCTCCCGGTAAGTTGGGCACACGAATGTCACCTAAATGATAACCTGGCATCGGCGATGCGAAACCGTGCGTAAACCGAAAGCTCTCGGCCACAAAGGTCGACACTTGCTCGGGCACCAAATTTTGACCGCGCAAATAGTCGTAGTTCACAATTTCATCGGCTTTGATCCACTCACCCGCACCAGTCAGAAATGTGCTCAGTCCATCCGCGACACCGGTTTTCTGGCGAATCACCATCACTCCCCCAAATGTCGGACGTGGCAATAGCCAGCCTTTCCAGTAGATCAAAGGAATCACCTGCACCCACTCTCCAGAATCATCGCGAATATAGCGCACATGCGTCGGCTCGTAATTGAAATAACGCCATGGATCAAAGCGCTTGATCGCCGCATACAAGGTATTGCTGGGCCCAATCATCCCCTCGCCTGTCGAGAACGTCACATCACTACGATTTTCACCGGAAAAATTCAGCGCGGGCCGATCTGCTGGCACACTCATCACTTGATTCACCGTGCCCATAATTCGCGGCACAAAAAACGCAGGCTCCAACGCCATCGTCCATTTATAGTCCACTCCATCGCGAACAAAGTCCGGATCAGAAACATCATGAACCTCGGTAATTCCCTCGCGTGCCAGCGTATACACTGCTCGGTGCGGATGAATGCGCTCGTGGTCTGTCAGCGGCAGGTGATCGATATCGACGTGTCCAGCAAACGTATATTGCCACCACAAAGAAAGATACAATCGCGGTCCGCTACTCACCGAGAAAAATAACACCGCAAATGCAAGGCTGGCCACTCCAGTCAAGACTCCGAACCAGCGATGCTCCTTCAGCCACAACCAATTCGCCACGACAAGTCCAGCAACCCCAAAAAGCAACGGTACTACATGTAAACGCGCCACCACAAACAAGGGCTGCAAATACGCTCGCGAAATAAACAACACAACCAACAGCAACACAGCTAAACCAATAAACAACACTATGTGCTCACGCACAAAGCGCTTCAAACCATCCCAACAATGCTTCGCCAACCAATAGCACTGGCTCGCTAAACTCGTTTCTGGAATTTCGGGTAATACCTGTTTCATAGCTTAGCGCTTGGTAAAACGATCAAACATCTCCTTCGCATCGGGAGCGTCATCGTCGCCTTTAGGTTTTGGCTCCTCTGGCTTGGGCTTCGCCTTTACTGGTGCGGTCTTCGACTCGCTCGGCTTCACAGACTTATCCGCGTCGTTCTCACCAAAATGCGACTGCTCAAAATCGTCGATGGCGTCCAGCATCGTATCCTTGCGCTTCCAAACCTTAAAAACCAACGGACCAATCGCGAACCCCAGCATCACCATCGGAATCTCCACGATCCAAAGAATGAGCTCCACCAGTAAGTTTAACGACTCAATCGATGTCAGCGCGACAAATGTTTGCACCGTTGAAACTACTGTAGCCATCACAACCTTATGACGTGACCGGCGATTATAGACAAAGCCAACGATTACGTTTTGTGGCAGTGGGTCACGATGCGTCAACCCATACCAACGGCGATACCAACGTACCCCATGCTGGCGATCCATAATATACCAGAACGCGCCAAGCATGATGAAAAGCACCATCCAGAAGATAATATAAGATGTATAATTACTCATGATGTGGCAGACCCAAACGGTTCAGATAATTCAGTGCCCAATCACGCTGAGCCTTTGGCCATGATTGATAGCGCTCGTAGAAAAGTGCTTTGTTATGACGGTATGTCATCTCGATATTATGCGGCTGCATACGGACGAGTAAATGCCAGAGCACAGTCTGGGTGCTTTCAGGCAAGCGATCATTCGGTCTTAGCAGATGAACCCAAGTATCCAGATCTAAATCGTTGTAGCTGTTGATTGCTCCCTGCTTCAGATCCTTCGAGACTTTGCGCAGCGGCGCATACGCAGCGGGTAGCTTAGGGCGTGATTGTTGCTTCAAGCCCGTCAATTCACCTGAATTTAGCGAATCAAAGTCACGATCCAATCCATTCGCATACGCGGCCTCCACTTGCATCAAAAGCAGCAGATGGGCCAACCGTTTAGTATCCTCTCCCATTAGATCGGATTTACTCGGCACTAAAAAATTCAAATCCATCAGACGTTTTAACAAATCATCTCGATCCCATTGCAGCGAAAAAATATCACGCGAGGGCTCACTCGCCGATTCAGTTTGTTTGCCCGCCATGACCACGATCTTATACTGAGATCCCAAACAATCACGCAGCACATAGAGTTCGCCCATCGCTCGTGTATGAAAGTTCGAGATATCGTTAAACGGAGTCGGTGCGATCTGTAGTGCGCTATGCCGAAGGTCGCCAAAGTTTCGGGCAGACAGAATCAACTCTTCGATCAATTTAACATCCTGCCACGCTCCGTCTTCTTTGCGAAAACGCGCGACCAGCGCTTTCTGATCACGAGCTCCTTGCATGATCGCATCCGGCGTAAACGCACGAACGGTAAACGTGTCCAACATTAACAAGTCCAAAGGGCAATCATACGCATCAATCCCCTGATCGATATCAAGAATGATCGCGGAACGGCTCGTCAGATTGTTGATCGCCTTCGAATTGGCTTCGTGCAGCATGCGCAAAATAGCGCCATCAAAGGAATGCATGGGCGCATAGAGCGGTTTCCCTTTCTGATTCGGAGTCAGCAAAATTGCATACAAATTTGCTTCACCATGACAGAGATAGTCTCGATCATTTTTCTCTTTGGCGATCTGCGGACTCCAACCCGCACCATCAATCGAGAAACGATCCAGCTTCGTCTCTTCCTTCCCCAGCGCGCGTAGACATGCGTTGTAACGCTCCACCAACAGCGGTGTCGTTACTGGCACCAATGCGTGCCCAAAGAAACCTTTCTCCTGTAAAAGTTCCATTCGCTATGAATTCAAATTTGAGGACAGACGACGCTTCGCTTCCCCGTGGCACTCCATCTCACGAATCAAATCGGCGATTTTGCGCTCACGATCTTGGTTCAAAATACGAGACAGATTGTTACAATAATTCACCGTCTCACGCCAGCGGATATCAGCAAAACTAAGCTGCTGCATATTGCCACGCATTAGCTCTTTGAGCATCGCCAGCTTTCGGTCGTAACTCTGACGGAAAAATAACTCCGGATCTTCCATCCACTCGGCGGGCAAATCGAAATCATTCAGTCGATTATTCACCGCCTGTTGGATATTACGCACATCGCGCGATGAAAAAGTCGGATAGATACGAAGCACTTCGGTAAAGAAACGAGCAAAGAAATCGTGATGTCCCGTGCCCATGTCATTTAGCAAACGATTTGTTTCTGGATGGAGCCGCTCATCCAGTATGTTCGGCAATGCGCCAGTCTCCAGTTGCGACAAGTTACCCAACTGCGACTGTGCCGTGAAATACTCATAATCCGACGGATCAACCTGAGACACCACCTCGGGATCGACCTCCTTGATCTTGCGCCACCACATATGATCCTGATCCAAGAAATCTTCACGCGTAGCCGCACCATCAATCGCGAAGCGCGATTGCACGCGCGACAACACGGCCTTATCCAACTGCTCTGGTAAGTTCGTATAGAAATCGATCACCGCATTACCACGAGTGATCGCATAGGCACCTTCTGTGTAACGTAAAAACACACCAATGATCTCACGCACTCCAGACGAAACACCCTGACGCGAGCGTTCTTCGAAATTGTTTTCGGCATCATCAATGGGAGCATAGAGAATCTTATCATCATCCTGCAGGCGTCGCATATACTCGACACCACGCTCGGCACTGCCGCCCTGAAAGGTCGACACGATATTATCCGGCAATGGCCAAAACAGAAACGGGATATCCAGCCACTTACAGTGATCTTGCAACAGCGTCGCGATTGCCGCGATTTGCAGGCTCTTACCTGTGCCGGGCTTACCATACCCCATTCTGACGAGCGGCAAGCCACCGAGCTCGCGAAACGGATTCTTCTTTTCAGTGAGATCATAGCACAGCAAACGCTGCGCAGTGCGCATCGCCACATGCTTCGCTTCACGATTGCCGACGATATCCTTAAATTCGATCCGGTTGAACTCCATCGAAGTAACCGCGCCACCCGACATTGCTTCAAAACCACTGACGAAAAATGCCGAGCCCTCCAAACGATAGGTATTGTCCGTAAAGAAATTGGTGTGATTTAAAGAGCCCACGCGGGTCTGAATTTCACCGAGTAATGCCTCAGAAAAGAGTTGCGCGTAGCGATACCAGTCTAGGCTATCGCGAACCTGCGGATCTTTGGACAATAAGCCGAAATCAAAGATTGCACGTTCGAGTGCCTTTAAAGGATTCGCAAAATCCACCGCTGGCGCCTCGGCCAGCGTAATCTGACGACTGCTGATCGTCTCATCTGCCACGCTCTGCAATTTCCAACTCAAATAAGCCGCAAATCCAAACAAGGTAACCGCCGCCGCCGCGTGGTGCTTCTCGTAAAACTCCGCTTGTTGCGCAGCCGACATCCGCCCCGAGCGATTCAACTGAATCAAACGCTCCAAGCCAGCCGCCTCACCATAAGCGCGCCCCAAATGCATACCCAAGCATGCGCCATCGCGAAATGCGGAAATCACCGTATTAGCCTCAGGTGTGAGCAAAAGCGCATCCTGACTTACGACCTTCGCCTGCTTGTGCAGCTCCACGACCACCAGACCACTGCTGGAATAATCGGTCGATGGGCGCCAGTTCCCCTTCTCAGTGGGACCTGGCTCAGATTTCACGCGCGGCTTATCTTGCACCTTCATCAACATTTGATTCGCGTGATCTAAGTGCCTGCGCAGGTCCTTAGCGGTGATTGGAAAGGTTGAATCGTTTTTACTAGTCATGACTAAAGTGCGTGAACTTGATTTGATTCGTCAAAAGCAAGTCGCTGTGAATCGGCAAATTTCTCTGGCAATAATTCGGGAGACGTCTCCACCGTTTGCCACAGGCGGTGAGGCATAAAGAGGAAGCGATTAATCGCAGAAAGCTTACGATCTGTGCACTCAAAGCTCGACTCATCCACCTTGTAAACTTCGCGCACCTTCTCCGCACGAAAGAGCCCACCCTTCTCGCGCACCACTTGTTTTTTGGATACGATCAACTCAGATTCAAGCTGCAGCACGAAATCGCTCGGTTTTCCGGCTGATCTTAGCAACGAAGCCAATGGGCCCTCATCGAAGCTAAAAATCGGTAATGTAATGGGTCCCAATGAAACTCGACGCAGCATTTTCGGATGGATCGACTCAAAACTCTCATCAATCGCAGTGGCTAAGACAACCAGCGGTGGAATGTGCGCACACTGCTGCTCCACGCAGACCTTGAACGCATCATACGCTGGGGTGTTGACCTGCAACTTCTCCGCATCCGCATCCTGATCGAAGTGCATGATATGCAAATACGGAAAATTATCCCGACTGCTGTAACACGCCCACGAAACCACACAGTGTCGGCGCTTCGAGTCTTTCTGTAAAAACTGCACGCCACCAAACCGAAACGGTCCCAGAAAGTCGGCATCCATGAGACGCTTCAAATACTGACGACGCCCCATAACTTGCAATCCAGTCGCGGGCTTCTGTTTCGAGGCAAACAACTCGTCCAAAGTCTGCTCAATTGCCAAGACCACAGGCGGCAACTCACGCAAATACTCAGCCGCATTCTGATAGTCGCCCACCATTCGCTGCAGCTCATTATAGTGTGGAAACCCCGACTCGTTTAAATCCAAGCGCAAGGAGTGCGTCGGCTCATGCAGATACTTCAATCGCAGCAGTTCCGTGCTTTGGTGAATCCGCTTCAGATTCATCTTCAACACGCTCAACTCTGGACTGAGTTTACCTAACTGACTCTCCACCCACGATTCCAAGACAGTGAAGACACGTCCCAACTGATTGAAATACGTCGCATACGCATCCTTATGCGGCAGCTCGACATAGTCCCCCGAGGCCACCTGTTGAGAGATGGTATCCACCTCCGGCTCTGCACTGGCCAACGATTTACCTGACAAATCAGACTGGATCAATTGCTGTCGGTCTCGTCGGAAGAGTAGCTAAAGAAGGACGAATCTAAAGGATCAAGACCATAACGCTCGCGGAAGTTATCCAGTGCCAGTTTCTCGCGTTCACGAATTTGCGCCTGCGCTTCAGCCTGTGCCGCACGCGCCTCCTCGATACGTTTAATACGCTCTGGCTGGCTTTCGACCATTTTCATACGACGACGATCCGACGCACTGCCGACCTTCGCCATGAAATCCACATTACTCTTATCCAGAGCCGAGCCCAAAGTATCCAACTTCTCCGCTGCTTCTTGATCGCTCATCGCCTTCATCGCTTCCAAGCGACTGCGGAAGGTCGTCAAACGCTCCTCGGTATCCGAACGTAAGAGTGTGATCCACGCGTCTTGATTATCACGTAGCTTCATCTGGCTCTTTTCGTGCACGTCGAGTTCGGCTGCAAAACGCTCTTTAGACTGGAACAGGACAAGTGCCTGATTGCGACGCCCGCGAAACTCTTCGACTTTTGCACGCACCTCAGAAATCGCCTGCTCAACGGCAACAAATTCTGCCGAACCATTCACCAACGAATCCAGCTCGCCTTCCTTAGCTCTTAAGGCCGCCTCCTCTTCGTTCAGCTTTACATCCAGCTCTTCCAGCAACTTTGCAGCGGCCTCCTTAATGCGGAACGCCTCCGATTTGCGATGCACGACCTGTTCCAATTGCTTTTGGATCTCCTTCCGACGATCCTCCATAATCTTGATCGTCTTATCGACCTTATACATGAATTGCTGAAGGCTCTCTTCAAACGACGCCTTCATCAAACGATCACGCGCCATTTTCTTGGCTTGTATATCAGCCGTCTCAATGCCCTTCTTTGCCGTTTCCAGCTTTTGCTCAGCCAGCGCTAACTTCGCCTCGCGAGAACTAAATGTAATCGCGAACTTCCAGCCTGGAGTCGCTTTGACCTCAGCCACCTCGGCCTCCGCAGTAGCAACCGCGTCGTTCGCCTTTTTAATCAAGGCCTTCTCCGAATCACTCAACTCCATCAAGTCCTCGTATTCGGACCCCATCTCGTTCATGATCGCATTTAAACCGAATACCGCTTGCGACAAATCTTCCTCTTCCTGCTTAAGCTCTGTACGCATCGCCTCAAAATCAGCCTGCAACACCTTCATTCGGATCTGACGCTCGCCCTCATCCTCAATTTGCGCAGCGTCATCCATTTGTTGCTCCAATTGAGCAATCTTCGACTCCATCGACTGCAAGCCGGTATCTGATTCTAGGCGATTTAAAGATTTGTCCGTATCGGCACGGAGTTGGCTAAGAATATCATTACTCATAAATTGATTGGGGTCCAAGGTGGTTAAATGCATAAGATCGGGTCTTATTCGCAAAAATAAAACCGAAATCATCACTGCGCACCAGACTTTTCGCACGTTTTCAGCAAAAAACCTATCGCAAATATAGATTAGCCAAAATCGCCCAATTTGAAATAGTCACCTCATTGGTCTTTAATCAAATACCTCGAAGCTGACTTGCATTCAGCGCACGACTTGCTTCTCTGCGCATATGGCAAAAATTATTTTTGAAAAATCCGGCGTCTCCTTTGAATGGACAGGTGACGAAGAAAGCATCCTCGAACTTGCCGAGACAAACGACCTCGATCTCGATTACGGCTGCCGCATGGGCAATTGTACCGCCTGCCAGCAGGAAATCACTTCCGGCGAAGTCGAATACGCGAACGGCCACACAGGCGAACCCGAAGAAGGCTATGCACTACTTTGCTGCTGTGCCCCAAAGGGCGATGCGGATGTGACGATTAAGGCGTAGCGAACTCTCAAGTTCACCGAAACGGGTCCCCCGTCCCGCTACATTATTCAATTGTTCTTTTCTTTGTAGCGGATTCGCGAAGCGATTTCGGCATCACCACCTGCCCATTCGCCTGCCCACATACCGAAACGGGTTCCCCGTTCCGCTACACTACCCAGTCGCTCTTACCTCCGTAGCGGATCCGCGAAGCGGTTTCGGCATCACGCCTACGCAATCGTCTGCCCACACGCCGAAACGGATTCTCCATTCCGCTACACTACCCAGTCGCTCTTACCTCCGTAGCGGATCCGCGAAGCGGTTTCGGCCCGAATGGAATGCAAACTTGCGTTAACTGATGAACGTTCGATGCTCAATAAAATGCCTCCCCACGAGTCATCTACACATAAACAACGACTACAACGCTTAGACCCGACCTTTTATCAGGATAAAGCATACGTCCACTGGATCTTTACGACCAATAAACGGCAAACAGGTTGGTTAACAGATACATTCTATCAATCCTTTCAAGCAGAGCTCACACAGTTATTGGTGCGCTATCACCTATGCTGTCCGGTTTATTGCTTCATGCCAGATCACGCACATTTCTTATTCATCGGTTTAAACAAACGAAGTGATCAAAAGGCCCTCATCCAAGAGCTTACGAGAAAATGGAATCCGCTCATCGCTCCCAATAAGTTAGCGCGGCAGGCTTACGATCACGTCCTTCGCGAAAACGACCGACAGCACAATGCCTTCGCCGATATTGTTGGATATATTCTCAGAAACCCCGTCCGCAAAGACTTAGCAAAAAACTGGCAAGACTGGCCATTCAGTGGTTGCTCGCTTCCTGGCTATCCAAAGCTAGACCCTCGAAAAGACTATTTCTGGGACAATTTCTGGAAAGGATATCAACAACAGGCAGACTAACCGAAACGGGTTCCCCGTTCCGCTACACTCTTTAGTCGCTCTTTCTTTGTAGCGGATCCGCGAAGCGGTTTCGGCATCACACCTGCGCAATCGCCTAGCCACACGCCGAAACGGGTTCCCCCTTCCGCTACACTCTTCAGTCGCTCTTACCCTTGTAGCGGATCCGCGAAGCGGTTTCGGCCCACTGACAAATGCCCTACCCTTTACAAACTTCCACACGCTCAAACGACGTCGCAAGACCGGTCGCTGGATCTACTTCGATCAGACAACCGCAAAGACGCACATCGTCTTCCGCAACAGGGAAGCGTCGTTTCATACCGTCAAGAAAACTGTCGATGACTGGCTCTACCTCGCGGCCCAGCACCGAAGCATACGGGCCACACATTCCAGCATCACTCAAATACGCCGTCCCCTTAGGCATCACCCGCCCGTCTGCTGTCGGCACGTGTGTGTGTGTGCCGACCACTGCAGCAGCACGACCATCAAGATGCCAACCAAGAGCAATCTTCTCTGAAGTCGCTTCCATGTGCGACTCCACAAACACGGCATCACACTGATCCGCCAACTCTGCGAGCTTCGCATCTGCCTTCTGAAACGGGCAACTCGACTTCAAATTTAAATAATTACGCCCCAACACAGTAAAGATCCCTAAACGAAATCCATCTTTCTCAATCACAAGATGCGTGCGACCAGGGTTGTTGTCTGGTAAATTCGCTGGTCGGCAAACTGCTTCAAGTTCATCGATCTCATTTTCAAAATTCTTCTGATCCCAGACATGATCCCCCAGCGTAATCGCATCGACGCCGGCGGCAGTCAGTTCGTCAGCAATCTTCTTTGTGATGCCTGAACCACCTGCTGAGTTCTCCGCATTCACGATCACGATATCCGCGCCTAACTCTTCACGAAGCGAGCTGAGCCGCTCTTTCACAAAAGTGCGCCCCGGTCGTCCAACAATGTCTCCAAGAAATAATAGCTTTGGCATACCGAACACGCTGGAAGTTTCTACGAACCACGGCAAGACAACAGTAAAGGTAACGGACGCGCCATTGCAGTATTATCAGTCACCGGAAAGGCAGCCCAGACACAGATGGCGCGCAGGGACGCGCGCCGCTACCTACAATAAACACCTCTTACACATCCGAACGTTTCTGCCGCATTGCTTCAGCCACGAGCTTCGCATTCATTAAATTACTCTTAAACGCGACGTCGAACAAATCGCCCAGCACTGGGATCGAGCCAACCAACCAATCGATCAAGACGTTCAGTAACATCCGTGCAATCACTCCCGAGCCGACTTTCAATCGAATCGCTTCATATAAAAGGTAGCACTGAGGCAATAAGGTAAACGTATCCCCCGCCACCGGAATCAACCCGATCAACGCATCCCAACCAAACTTGATCGTCGTCCCTGGCAACGTGAATTTAGAATCTAACAACTCTGCAAGCTTTTCAATCCGCTTGATACGCGCCGTCCACTCATCCTCATACGGATCCAGATCGGGAATGTTGTCTTCCTGATTCATCATTCATTAGTGAACTGTATCGGCCTCGTAACCTAATCCAATTTCAGCACGCCACCAATCGAGTGCCTTCATATTACCAAGCGTGTCATCATAGCGCATCGCCACTTCATTCGCACCGACCGGTTGCCCCCGCATCTCGCCAACAAAGGATTCAATCTCGTAGCAAAACAATTCGCCTGAAGTATCTGCTTCAATGATTTCAGCCTCATCCACACCATCCAGCTCGACACGAATCGCCCCCTCACAATGCCATGGATTATGCACAGTGATTCGGCCCTTCTCACCATAAATGATCCCGATCTTCTCACTGTCGATCCGTAGGGCCGCCGTCGCTTTAGCAATGATATCACCTTCAAAACGCATCGCAGCCGTAGTCCACATGTCGGTTTTTAATTGCGGATCGAGATACCCCACAGCTTTCAATTCAAGCGGTTCAGCAAACAAACGATCCTGCGCACGTCCAGCAATGAGACGACAAAACGACATCGAATAACAACCGATATCAAGAATCGCACCTCCTCCGAGCGCCTTCGCTTGTAGGCGTGACTCTGGTTGAACGCCGGAATTATAACAAAAGCTCGCCTCAATCATGCGCACTTTACCAATCACCCCGGACTGCACTAAATCGACCGCCTTCTGAGTCTGTGGGTGATGGCGATACATAAACGCCTCACGAAGTAAGCAGCGTTTATCCTGCGCCATCTTCTGCGCGCGCTTTGCTTCGCGCAGATTCATCGTGATTGGTTTTTCGCAAAGCACATGCTTACCCGCTTGAAAAGCATGGATCATCCACTCCAAATGAAATGGATGGAGCGTCGCGATGTAAACCGCATCCACTTCCGGATCAGCAAGCAGATCTTCATAGCTGCCGTAGGACTTTGCCACGCCATATGTCTTAGCAAAGGCCGCCGCCCGATCCGCATCACGTGCAGCCACCGCATGCAAGACGCTACTATCAGTCTCAAGCACTGCTTTCGCAAATGCATTAGCGATACCGCCACAGGCAAGAATACCCCACTTCACAATCTTATCACTCATAGTGACACGAACACATAGCTTCGTCATAGTTATTCAACCTAATATCATCTTAAGACCAATTAAACAATACAGCTATCCAAACGTTTATTCTCACACGGAGATACAAGACACGGAGGCTATGCTGCCGAAGAAAAACTATAATCAGGAATCTCTTTAAAAACTTCGTGTCTTCGTGACTCCGTGCGAGACATTTCCCTACTCCACACTAGCCATTTACCACAGATTCACGTGCCCATTGCCTCGAGCATCGCACCTGGGCAATTACTCGAAATCGACGTCACACCAAACGAAGCATAACGGCGCGCATCGCTCGGATCATCGACCGTCCAGATATTCAAGTCCAAGCCTGCATCAAGAATCGCCTGAACCATTTCACGATTGATTCCAGAATGACAACGTAAGCCTAGCCCCTCAACACCGAGCGCTTTAACTGTGCGCAAGACATCCGCCAACTTTAACTTTGAGCGCCCGAGCCAATTTGATCGCACATCGATCAACCAATAAACTTTCAGCTCCGACCGACGCGTTTTCAGCGCCCGCACCATCTCGAGATCAAACACGATGATCACCACCTGCTCAATATCCAGCACAGCAGTATCGAGCACATCAAACAAAGGCGTCAGCACCTCCTCACCTGTTTTCAACTCAATCAAGAGCTGTTTCCCATTAGGTATATCTGTGAGCCACTCACTCAACAAAGGGATCGGCTCCCCCACAAAAAACGGACCTTTCCACCCTCCAACATCTACCTGTTGTAACTCGTCATACGTATGTGCTTCGACCAACAGCTGACGGTCGCCGACCCGACCAGTGCTCGCATCGTGAATGCACACCACCTGACAATCCGCAGTCAGCCGCACATCGCACTCGAGCCCGTCGGCACCCTCCTCCCAAGCCTGCTGCACCGCAGCCATGGTATTTTCTGGAGCCACCGCAGAAGCCCCGCGATGCGCAATCACTTTAGGCAGATCATTCACGCCTACAGTCTGTAATCTGTCAGATACATAATCGACTCAAAAACATCAACCAACAGCACCAGTGTTACCTATGTCCTGAACCATAAATGTATACCATGTCCTGATCGCACCATCGCACCAGTTCCCCGTCATCATTCAAAATTGAGCGTTGCTACCCCATCTACATGGCAGACCTCCGTCGACGCTGGACGTTCAACGTTCCCATGCCCCCATCTTCCAGCTTCCAGCTTCCAGCTTCTGCAATCCGAGCATACTCATTCATCCGTGGCTTAAAATTCATCCTATTTTTGCGCCTTTCGTAGTTAAATTACTTTTCGGATTGTTCCCCGCTGAATCCGTCGCCAACTTAGCTCTTTTGTTCTTTCAGCTCCCATCGGGCACCCGCAGGTTTGCTCCTTCAGCTGCCCAAAGGGCACCCGCTTAACTCACCCTCCACTATGTTCCGGGCAAATCGTTCCGATTCACCATCTTCGTGCTTCTCGCACTACGTCAGTCACCCCTTCGGGGCCAACGCTACGCGTTGACCATCTACGCGCTACTCGCGCTTCGTCCGACTGAGAAGGTCCTGCGTTGAATCAGTCAAAATATTTCATTTCCACAATTCGATGTTGGACGTTGGACGTTGGACGTTCAAAGTTCCTTCTCTTTTACAGCTATGCAACCGATCATTCTTCAGGGCCGTCCCGCATTTTCCGACTTCCGTCTAACAGCGCTTCAAAACGCGCTCAACACCGCAGCTCCAGAGCTCGCGATCGACTCGATCGACGCCGTCGAGTGCTACTTCATCGAGTCGGCCAACGTCCTCGACGATCAGACCACGGAGCGCGCCTTTGCCCTGCTCGCTGCCAACCACCATTTCGAACGCGAAGGCGGCTTCTTCGTCACCCCGCGTAAAGGCACCATCTCGCCATGGTCCTCCAAGGCGACCGACATCTTCCAGAACTGCGCCATCGAAGGCATCGCCCGCGTCGAACATGGCATCCACTTCCGCCTTACTTCAAAGGACGGCATCGTGCTCGGCATCGAAGACCTCGGCCTCGCCGTGCTCGCGCTGCACGACCGTATGACCGAAGCCGTTTACGACGACGTATCCGACTTCTTCCGCCACTTCGAACCCTCCGAGCTGCGCACCGTGCCACTCATGACCGAAGGTCCAGCCGCCTTTGCCAAGGCCAACATCGATTGGGGTCTCGCCATGTCGCCCCCCGAGATCGACTACTTGGTCAAAGCCTACCAGAAAATGGAACGCGACCCGACCGATGCCGAGCTCGTCATGTTCTCACAGGTCAACTCCGAGCACTGTCGCCACAAGATTTTCAACGCCGACTGGATCGTCGACGGCGAAGAGAGCGAACTGTCGCTCTTCAGCATGATCCGCAACACCCACAAGCTGAACCCCGAAGGCACACTCTCTGCCTACGCCGACAACTGCGGCGTCATTCCAGGCTCCCCCGCTGACTGGTGGG
Source organism: Internoretia fryeana (assembly GCA_036784875.1). NCBI lineage: Eukaryota > Phaeophyceae > Ectocarpales > Acinetosporaceae > Internoretia > Internoretia fryeana. The sequence continues at coordinate 56,957 of JAYMFV010331944.1, read as the reverse complement.
AAGTTGACCAAACCGGCGCATCCAAGACTTACCGTAAGACACCGAGCCAGCTCGACATTCTTTGCAAAGTAGAGACCCACAATCACCCCACCGCGATTTCCCCATTCCCCGGCGCGGCAACCGGCGTCGGTGGTGAAATCCGCGACGAAGGTGCCACCGGTATCGGCGGTCGCCCCAAGGCAGGCATCTCCGCCTTCATGGTATCCAATCTAGAAGTGCCCGGCTACACCCAGCCATGGGAAAAGCACATCGCCGAGCATCCGAAGCGCATGGCCTCGCCGCTCGACATCATGCTCGAAGGCCCGATCGGTGGCGCAGCATTTGGCAATGAGTTCGGCCGCCCACAACTCTGCGGTATGTTCCGCACCCTCCAGCTCGAGCACAACGGTCAACACCGCGGCTATCACAAACCAATCATGGTTGCCGGCGGCATGGGCAACATGAAGCGCGAGCACGTCGACAAAAAGCCAATCCCACCGACAGCACTCATTCTACAACTCGGCGGCCCCGCCATGAAGATCGGTCTCGGCGGCGGCGCAGCCTCCTCCATCGGCGCAGGCTCCCAATCCGAAGCCCTCGACTTTGACTCCGTCCAGCGCGGCAACCCAGAGATGGAACGCCGCTGCCAACAAGTGATCGACGGCTGCATCGCCCTCGGCGAAGAGAATCCAATGCTCTCCATTCACGACATCGGCGCCGGCGGACTTTCCAACGGCCTGCCCGAACTCGTCGAAGCCACCGGTGGACGCTTCCACCTGCGCAACATTCACAACGAAGACTCCTCCATGAGCCCCATGGAGATCTGGTGCAACGAATCCCAAGAACGCTACGTCATGGCCGTCATGCCAGATCGCATCGAAGCCTTTAAGGCACTCTGCACACGCGAACGTTGCCCCGTCGCCATCGTCGGCGAAGCCACCGACGACAATCAACTCGTGCTCGAAGACTCTCACTTCGAAAACAACCCGATCGACATGGAAATGGGCGTCCTCCTCGGCAAAACACCGAAGATGCTCAAAGACTGCACCCGCCTGGTCGAAGACCACGCCGAGCTCGACACCTCCGCGATCGAGCTCGCCGACGCCGTCGACCGCGTGCTCCGCTTCCCAGCCGTCGCCAGTAAGAACTTCCTCATCACCATCGCCGACCGCAGCATCACCGGCATGGTCGCCCGCGATCAAATGGTCGGCCCTTGGCAAACACCCGTCGCCGACGTCGCCGTCACCGCGACCAGCATGGATTCGACCACCGGCGAAGCCATGGCCTTGGGCGAACGCACACCCATTGCGATCATCAACGCCGCCGCATCCGGCCGCATTTCGATTGGCGAGTGTCTAACCAATATCGCCTCCGCCAACGTCGGCAAAATTGGCAACATCAAGCTCTCCGCCAACTGGATGGTCGCCGCAGGCGAGCCCGGCGAAGACGCCAACCTATACGACACCGTCAAAGCCGTCGGCATGGAACTCTGCCCCGCACTCGGCATTTGCATCCCCGTCGGTAAAGACTCCATGTCCATGCGCACCAGCTGGAAAGACAGTGAGGGTAAAGACCAGAAGCAAGTCTCCCCGCTCAGCCTCATGGTCACAGCATTCTCCAGCGTCGAAGACGTGCGCAAGACCGCCACACCAGACCTCAAGTCAACCGACAGCGCCCTACTCTTACTCGATCTAGGCGCAGGCAAAAACCGCATGGGCGGATCAACATTAGCCCAAGTCTACAACCAAATCGGCAACGCAACCCCCGACCTAGACGATCCCGAAAAGTTCAAAGGCTTCTTCAACGCCATCCAAGAACTCCTCGCGAGCGAACTCATCCTCTCTTACCACGACAAGGGCGACGGCGGCTTATTGGCGACCTTAGCTGAGATGGCGATTGCGGGTCGTAAAGGGGTTAATGTGATACTCGATAAGCTCGTAGGGGAACGTCCAACGTCCAACGTCGAACTTCGAACTTCGAATAATTCAGAAAATGGAGGGACACGCTCCGTCGCGTCCGCTACGTCAGATGTAGGGGCGCAACTTGATGCGCCCACCCCGTCAGAGTCAGTCATAAATTCAAAATTGGACGTTGGAAGTTCGACGTTGGACGTTCCCACCTCCCCCGTTCTCAGTGCCCTCTTCTCCGAAGAGCTCGGCGCCGTCATCGAGCTAGATAAATCCAAGCTAGCCCAAGTCATGATCATCCTAGCTAAACACGGCATCAGCGACATCAGCCACCTCATCGGCAACACAAGTTCCAATCAGAACCTCAACATCACCCTCAACGGCGAAAGCATCTACAGCGAACACATCGCCAAACTCAACCGTGCCTGGTCCGAGTTAAGCTTCCACATGCAAGCCCGCCGCGACAACCCAGCCTGCGCCCGCGAAGAATACGACGCCCTCCTCCAAGAGAACGAAGGCATCATAATCAAACCAACCTTCGACCCAGACGCCCCCTTCGAAATAGGTAGCGGCGCGGGTCCCTCCGCGCCATCCGAGACAGGTAGCGGCGCAGGTCCCTCTGCGCCATCCGAGTCAGCCCCACGCCCTCGCGTCGCAATCTTCCGCGAACAAGGCATCAACGGCCAAAACGAAATGGCCTTCGCCTTCGATAAAGCCGGTTTTCAGACTGTAGACGTCCACATGACCGATCTCCTCAGCGGCAAGGTCGACCTTGCCGACTTCGCGGGCCTCGTCGCCTGCGGCGGCTTCTCTTACGGCGACGTCCTCGGGGCCGGTTCCGGCTGGGCAAAGAGCGTCCTCTACAACCCGAAGCTCAAGGCAATGTTCACCACCTTCTTTGCACGCGAAGACAGCTTCACCCTCGGCGTGTGCAACGGTTGCCAAATGATCTCCCAACTCAAGGACATCATCCCAGGCGCAGAGCACTGGCCACAATTTGTGCGTAACCGCTCCGAGCAATTCGAAGCGCGCTACGCGAACGTCGAAGTCATGGAGAGCCCAAGCATCTTCTTCAAGGGAATGGAAGGCAGCCTCCTACCGATCCCCGTCGCCCACGGCGAAGGCCGCGCCGACTTCTCCGCCACAGGCGACTTCGAGAAATGCCTCACAGGTGATCAGATCAGCGCCCGCTACATCGACTTCAACGGCGAACCAACGGAAACGTATCCTGCCAACCCGAACGGCTCCCCCGCCGGCGCGACAGGATTCACCACAGCCGACGGCCGCGCCACCATAATGATGCCGCACCCCGAACGCCTCTTCCGTTCCGTCCAGATGAGCTACAAGCCAACCGACCAGTTCACCGGTGAAGCAGGCCCATGGCTTAAAATGTTCCAAAACGCTCGGAACTACGTAAAATAAGAATACTCAAGGGGAAATATCATGGACTCAAAAGAACTCATAGAACTGGCATACGACGTTCAATCTGGATTGGGAAATGTTGATGTCCCAGACTTTGAGGAAGTCCGCACAATGGGAATGGCCGCAACACTCGCGATGCATATTCGTGGACTCGGAGAGATCGATTATGAAATACTAAGAAAAGTAAGTGAGCATTATTTTAGCATCCCCTCATACGCACTCAAAGAAGTCGTAAACGTCCTTGCTGAAATCGAGTATGTTGAAGTCACTCGAATAGGAAAAAGAATTAAATCGATAATCCCGGACGTCCCTCATTTCGGCGACATTTACACTGGGGTTGGTCAATATTTCACCTTCTCAGATCTCAACGAACACGAACAAGGGACACTTCTAATACTATCACAGCTCAGAAACAAACCTGAGAACAAAGATCGATTACAGAACGTCACTGGCATTGATCAGACCATGCTATCTCGTTGCATTGAAATCGGAAATACTGGCAACTACTTAAAAACATTTCGGGCACGTGGAAAAGACATACTAGCAAGTCCATTCTATTTCGCCGACAATCTAGATTCACTAGCAGATATTACTGCCAAAATCGGCGCGACTCAAATTGAGAATATCCTTAGCATCATCAAAGAGCATCAAGGCTGGCCACTATCTCTAATTGAAAAGAATCTTGAGCTTGGCGGAAGAAAAATGACTCAAGAGCAAAAGGATCTATTGTTACACCTTTGCCAAGAAGGTGTGTTAAAACCGCCATCTATTGATTTCAAGAATGGCAACGAATCCTTCATTTTCACCCCTGCGCCTGGCAATTCGAGACTCAATCCTGCTAATCGTGAAATCTATGAGCGAGCAATGGCATTAGTCTCATGCGTAAGAAAAGGACAGTTACTAGCAGAAAAATACCCAATTCTATACCCAGAAAGACTACTAGCCTCATTAAGGTCGAAGGGATACCTCCGATCAAACTCAGAAGCCATACAGCAATACAAGAACTTAGCGGTATTAAGGGTCGGAGTCCTAAAACAGGCAGGAGGAAGCCGCTGGGAATTTCACCTTTTACAGACGGAGGAAAACGTAGCTGCTTTAGACCTTGCAATTAACCTACTGGAAACAGGTGACCTGAAGAACTCCGAAATCAATAACGACGCCAGACTGGCTTTCACGAAAGATGAGAAATACGTCCAATCAGTGATTTCTTCAGCTGAACTAAAAAAACGGTCAAAGCTAACATTATCCGAAGAAACTCAAAGCGAATTTGACGAATTAATCCTAGCCTACTAACGCAATAAAAAAATGGCATCAACAGATAAAGACCTAAAACAGAAAGAAAGCGCTATTCGTTTTTGCTTAATCAGCAATACATTGCCTTTTCTTGAAGTTGAAATCGAGAACAGTCGTGAACTGTCCGACACATCTACAACGATAACCGATATAGATGTTCTAGGCATCAGCACAAATGCAAGTGGCGAACAAAAAAGAACCATCTTTGACTGCAAAACATTAGCGAAAACCAGTCCGATAAACAGGGCCTTTTGGGCATCAGGGCTAATGCAGTATACCGAATGTCATGAAGCATTTGTCATATTAAGAAAAAGAGCCTCAGAAGCCCACAGGCTCTCGGCCAAAAACATCAACGTCCACCTATACAACGAAACCCAATTTACCAATTTTTCAGAGTCATATTCATTAGAGTTCAAACAAGATTACAGTTATTCTACAGATATAAATAACTGGCTCTTACTCTCTGATAAATATAAAGGAAATAAGTTTCTTTCTAGTTTTCAAAAATTCCTTAATAATGACCTACCCCTAGAAACTGAAGGGGCTCGTGGAATAAAAAGATTACTATCAGCCTTACTCAAAGGCAGAGGTGAACTCGATCCGGAAAAACCAGGTCACCAAGCTGTGTTTTTAAATGCACTTTTGATGTTCTGCTTTTCGATGTCCCAAATCATCCATGATCTAAAAAGCATAATTGACTTTGACTCAGACCGTGAGAATTACGAAAAAATCTTAAAGTATTACATCTGGGGTGGCAGGGATTCATTCCTCTACAAACGAAAACTCTCGGAGCTATTAGCATCTTCTGAAACAAAACTGCCGACCATAGAACTGGAGTTAAAAGAGTGGGATCAATTCATTGAGCTCACAAGAAAACTACTAAACTCGCCAAACAGTATTATGAATTGTTGCTTCCTATTAAGGGAGCTTTCACTGAGAAGCGCATCAACTTCAGATCCAATTAAAGATCAGTTTTTGCAAAAGTTAATAGTCAATAATTCCAGAGCTCGTCAGTTCATAACTACACAAGCAAAGTATTTGGTAAGAGCAACACAGCTACCAACAGAGTTCGAATCCAACTTACCTAAGTTATTCGATTCATTTCTAACATCTTAAGAGGGCTTGAAGATTAAGAGAAAAAAGGGAGATCAAGTAAATACCCCACAACAACACCCCAAATATCATCTTATTTTTGAAGCCACTGATATTTCTTAGATAGATCTAAATCCATGAAAGAGACATTATTTTATTCGTTTATTGCAATATTCGTCATCACGTCCTTTGTGACGATTTTAGGCATTACCAATGTTATTAAAATAGACGAAAAGTATCTTAGAAGATTATTTAGCGTATTATTGTTAGAACTTATAAGTGCTGTTGTAACATTATTCATGAGCGCCGACTTTTTCTCGGAAAATAAAGCGGAAAGTGTCGACTGGGAAGATCATCTTTCAGCAATAATGAATGATAGAGAGTATTCTGGGGATATTGAATCCTTGATGGCTCTTGATAGTAAACAAGCTTTTGGAAAACTCGATCAAGTGACGGAATCTGTAACGGAATTAGATGTCACAGAAATAAATAGACGAATAAAATACGCCCCGAATAATTACCACAATTGGAACCATGACCCCACAACTATTGGCTTAGAGGTATATAACATTAATAGGCACAAAAGCGAAAGCCCAAGAGAACACTGGTATAATTCAATCGGAAACCATCTTAATATAAGTATAACACCCGGCCCAGGCGAATTTAGTCAGTCCTTAATGCTGACTATAGAAGAACGAAATTATATGGATGATTCGTGCATAGGTTACCGCTATAGAATTTGGATCCGGCAAGTAACCGACTCGGACTCAAGGCAAATTTGGAAAGTGCAACGAATACTCCATGCTTATATATGCTACAGGAACCGATCATTATTTTATTCTGCTGATCTCTGCCCTTAAGAGGGCTAAAAGGGGAGAGGCAAAAAAAGAGAATGGGTAAACGGGGTCGAATGGGTAAATGGAAAGGGCAAAAGGGGTCAGAAAGGGCAAAAGGGGTCATGTCGCTATCTTTGAATGACAAAAGGGGTCAAACGCGAATGGCGCTAACTTAAGCGGCTTTATCGACTGATTTTGGCTTTGGTTTGCCCTTAGCTTTTCGAGACTTTGGAACGACGTAAACCGAGCGATGCGAGGTAAGCCTCGGGAAGGGTTTGGGTCGTTCTTTGACGGCTCTGGGTTCGCTACGATACTTACGTTCTGGAACGGTTTCTTCCGCGATGATTGTGAGCATGTCTTCGATCACTTTTTGCTGCACGCGCGGTCGTCCTTTCGTTGCATTTAAAGCACTTGAGAACTGCCGCAGAGTATCGACGGCTCCTTTGAAGCTAATACGATCTAATCGAACATTCTGCTGGTGGGCAGCCTCTTGCATCAGTCCTCGAATAAGGTTGTAGGCTATCAAGTGCATACGCAGCTCTTTGCGAACCATCTCCGGGGTTCTGCAGCGCAGCTTCTCCATTCCCATGGTTGTCTTGATCTGCCGGAAGTAAAGCTCCACTGCCCATCTGCGGAAGTAGAGTTCGGCAAGGTCGTCTTTGTTGTAAACAGTCGCCTCTGTCAGCGTGGTGACTAAATCGTATTGGTGCACGCGAAAGCCTTTAATTACTACCTTGATACGCACGATGCGTAGGGTGAGTTGCTTAGGTAGTGCGTTCCATTCTTCGCGGTTCCAGCCCGTGCCAGGTGCAGCTGGACGCACCCAAGTGACAAGCCTGTCGTGATCGCCGAGCCGCTGACCTTTGCGGTAGTCAAGCTTTCGCATCTGATGTGCCCGCATGACAGCATGCGCTCCTTGGCTCAAGAGCAGCGTTAAGTTTGCGAAAGAGCAAAAGCCTCGATCGCCCAAGACTACATCACCTTTGTTAAACATGTGTAGCATCTCACGAAAGACTCGACACTCGTGACGCTTCAGAGCCGTTTCGACCCAATCGACGATGGCTCCGCTAGCCAGGCAGAAGCATGCGACCACTTGCATAACAGGGAACCCGCAACCCTCGCGTTGTTCGCCCGGCTGTGGCCACTGCGCTTGATTCTCGGGAGTGTCCTCTAGCTTAATGCCAGTTCCGTCCACGACCTTAACCTCATGCCCAAGCCAACGCTGATCTTCTCGCACGCGGGCTAAGAGTCGCTCTAACACAGAAGCTTTGACCGCATCCACATCCTCGCTCGCAAGCCGCCCGCGTGCTTTGCAGTAGGCCGCGTTACTCGAACTCGGGATCTTTAGCTTTAATTCGCTACAAAAGCTCTGCACTTTACGAACCACTTCTCGGCAAGGCGTGCGCGGGGTCATCACCTGCCACAGAAACGCCCAAAAGGTCACCGCTAGACTATAGTCGCGCTGACGAGAGTTTGCTTTGCTCGACTTAGGCTCAAGCCGTCCAAACGGTATCCACGCTCCGAAAACGCTCATCAACTCTGACAAGCTTGACTCACGATAAGATCGAAGCTTCGCTTCCATTTGCGCAAGAGATGTCTTCGGTGGACGTCCGCATAATACGTGGTTCATCCCGGGTAAGAATTGTTCGTGGTTTCGCATCCAGAAACAATACAAGCCAACGTCTCTTTCGTAAGCTTTTAATGCTACTTTTTTTACTCGATAAAGCAGCTTAAGTTAGCGCCATTCGGGTCAAACGCAAAATATAAAGATTTGACCACTCCCCTGCTCCGAAGGACAAAAGGGGGAAGGACAAAAGAAGGACAAAAGTAGAACAAAAAGGTCTAGGTCGAGCGGCCGGTTACCCGACCGCGCTCCTACAGACCCGTGCGAGCACGATTAATGCACACGGTTCCTCAAGTTATGGATTCGCTAGGAGTAGCGATGGACTATGCGCGGCGGCATCAACGGATAATTCACCAGCAATTGGCTGAACTTCTGCCAGTTCATCGGGCCGTCTCGATTTCTGCGCCCCAGCCATTTCCTCCAGAGGTGTTTCACCACGTGGAAGACCTGTCCTAGGCTCGCCGAGTTGTTTGAGATGCCGTAGTAACTGTAATGCCCTTGCAACTTACTGTTGATTTGTTTCTGTTGCTCTTTCAGTGCCAAGTGTCGGTTCTTCAAGCCCCACTCTTTGATATTCTTCAGAGTGCGTCTTACACGTTTGCGTGAAGTCTTGCTCTTGAACACTTGATTGCCTTGTTGCGATTTTCCCCAGTAATGGGTGAAGCCGAGGAAGTCGAACGTCCCGGATTTCGGCCCGTTGTCATTCGGTTCACGCTGCGGTCTTTTGAACTGCACCAGTTGCGTTTTCTGCGGATGGACTTGCAACCCGTAGGCGGCGAAGCGTGCTTTCAATGCCTCCAGCATTGATTCCGCGTCCCTCTTATTTGCAAATCCCATCACGAAGTCATCGGCAAATCGCACCATAAAGGACTTTCCTTTTAGGTGCGGCTGGATGTCTTTGACAAACCAGTCGTCGAGAACTGTGTGCAGGTATATATTACTGAGTAAGGGGGAAATCACGCCCCCCTGCGGGCTTCCTGCTTCGGGATAGTGCACTGTGCCCTCCTCCCAAACGCCCGCCTTTAGCCATTTGTTTATCAGGCGTCCTACGACGCCATCTCCTACCCTTTGGCTGAGTATCTCTCTTAAGTGCCCGTGGTCGATGGTGTCAAAATACTGACGTAAATCGACATCGAGGATGTAGGACACTTCTTGTTCAAAACACTGCTCGCGCAGATACTGAACCGCTTGGTGGGCTGATTTCCTCGGCCGAAATCCAAACGAAAAGTCGTGAAACGACTGCTCGTAGATCGGCTCCAGTAGCATCACCACCGCGCGTTGCAGGATCTTGTCTTCGATCGTCGGAATGCCAATGCCGCGCTTTTCGCCGTCGTCTTTGGGGATATATACCCGTTTGACTGGCGGGAAAGGCAAAAAGGGGTCATGTCGTTACCTTTGAAGGCAAAAAGGGGTCATGTCGTTACCTTTGCAATTTGACATAATTTACATTGTCCGCAAAGCTCTCGAATATGCCACGTAGCCTACGAATCGAGAAAGAGAATGGGGTTTATCACATCATCAATCGAGGGAACTACCGCCGGGATGTGTTTATCAATGAAGGGGCGCATCGGTCCTTTGAGGAATGTTTGTTTGAGACCTGTGAAAAGTGCGGGTGGATACTCGAAGGGTTTTGCGTGATGACGAATCATTTCCACTTGGTGGTGCGAACGCCGAAGGGGAATCTGATCTATGGGATGAAGTGGCTGCAATCGACCTTTGCGAATCGCTACCACAAGTTTCGGAAAGTGCATGGCAAACTCTTCCAGGGGCGCTACAAGAGCTTGATCGTCGAAGAAGATGGCTACCTCGGTGCCCTACTCCATTACACTCACCTGAATCCGGTGCGAGCGCGTATGACTGACGTTGCGGGTCTGCGTGATTACCGTTGGTCCAGCTATTGGTATTTGAACCACCCAGCAAAGCGACCTGCGTTCATGGATTGCTCTGGGGCTCTGCTCGCTGCGGGTAGTTTGGCGGACACGAGCTATGGCCGTAGTAAGTATGCGGACTATCTGAACTGGCTCACGACCGACAAGGCGGCTCAAGACGAGATGGCATTTGATAAGATGTGTCGTGGCTGGGCGCTGGGAACCAAAGAGTTTAAGAAAGCACTGATCGCCGAAGTCATAGAGGAAGATACGAGTGAGGATGAAGAGGAGAATCCAACAAAGAAGGTCCCTCGCTACGATGGCGCGACGCTCCAGGAAGCGAATGAGCTAAGATGGGAATTGATGTTCGAACAATGTATGGAAGCGCTTGAGAAGTCCCCCACCGATATCGCTACAGCGAAGAAGTCAGCGGATTGGAAAGTGCTAATCGCCGCTGTCTTGAAATACAAAAGCAGTGCCACAAATGTCTGGATTGCCGACAAGCTAAACATGGGAGTCCCTCACGCAGTCAGCCGCTATGTAGGCAGGTTCAAGCAGAATGAAAACGATAAGGAGACGTCATTCCAGAAGCTAATTGCAAAGGTAACGACATGACCCCTTTTTGCTACCACTGACCCCTTTTTGCTACCACTGCCCCCTTTTTGCTACCACTGACCCCTTTTTGCTACCATGACCCCTTTTTGCTACCACCCCTTTTTGCTACCTTCACAGTGTGGATAATCCGCCGCATGTGAGCACCATTGGATTAGTGCTCACACGCAACGGACTGACGAAAAAACGTAAGCGCAAAGCTGGGGTGCATCGTATTCATCCGGAGCACTTAACTGTGCCGACGCGGGCAAACGAGGTATGGACTTTTGATTACAAAGGTTGGTTCAACATGGGCAATGGCGTGCGCTGCGAGCCATTGACGGTATGCGATCGTTACAGCCGTTACTTGATCGGTTGCAGGGCTCGGGCTAATCAACAATTTAAGGGCACGTTGAGTGCGTGCAAAAAGTTGATGCGCTATCATGGATTACCCGAGGTGATCCGTGTTGATAATGGCACGCCCTTTGCCTCGGTTGCAATGGGTGGGCTGTCACAACTGAGTGTCTGGTGGATCGAGCAAGGTATCCGCGTGGAGTTCACTACGCCTGGAAACCCCCAGCAGAACGGCTCGCATGAGCGGATGCACCGCGATCAAAAGGCTGAGGCAACTCAACCGCCGTCACCAAACATGAAGGCTCAACAGAAGCGCTTCGACCCCATTTTTGCCTTCTGACCCCATTTTTGCCTTCTGACCCCATTTTTGCCTTCCGGCGGTGGCCGAAACAAGTTCCTTGTTCCGCTACTGAATGATGAAGTCGTGGGGGGCACGATTAAGGCTATCTGACGCCGACTGTTCAAAGTCGGCGTCAGTAGGCATGGAGCTTTATTCGGCAATATACCAAATTTCGAGCCGGATGAACTTATTGGTGAGCCCCATAGGGACTGTAGCCGACATGGATTCGACATCTCCGATGGTTTCGATTAGCGATTCTGTGAGGCCGTCGCCGTGGTAACGCCAACTGCCGGGTAGAAGCGTCTCGGACCAGGCGGCACGAACATAAGGGCTGCCGACACTACGTTGATCGTATTCGACCACGAAGTTGCCACTAAATAGTGAGTGTGTCAGGACGGGGCTGTCGGGTGTGAGAGGATCGAGAACGAGAACCCATTCTGCGTCGTTTGTGTAGTCGTCTCCATCGGGGTTGCCGCTCTCGCTCGTATCGGTTTCGGGTGGTGCGCCTATAAATGCAGTATCCGCCCACAGGCTATAGGGAGTGGTGACTATCTCATCGATACTGATGTTATCGATCGCGGGATCAGCGGAATTGAACACTGTAGTCGCGGTGCGGAAGCGGATCGTGACTTCCGAGTTTCCGGTGTATGCCGATAGATCAATGACGGCGTTGAGCCAAGGGGCGGTCGTTACCGTCATTTGCTGGCCGTCTATGCGCCAGACATCGTTAATCCAAGTCGTGCCGTTGTGAATGTCGATCGTGAGATAGTCGATGTAGAAACCGTTCATATGATAGTCGAAGGTCAGTTCGACATCTGAAACTGTGCTGAAATCAAAGATCGCTTCCACATGAGTGACAGCATCTGCAGAGGGGCTGTCGTGACCCTCGGCATACAGATAAAACTCGCCATCAGACGCTGCACTGGGGCCAGCGTTAGCAGTTGGGGTGTCGCCGCCATTCAGCTTCCAATTGTAGTCGTCGTCGGGGGAGCTGTTCCATGCACCGAGACCATTTTCAAAGCTTTCGGCGTAGGGCAAGGTCTCTGCTTCACTGATTCTGATATTGTCGATGGCAGGGTCGGCTGCGTTCGATGTCTTACGGACCGTTCGAAAGCGAATCGTGAGTTTTGGGGTGCCGGCATAGGAAGCGAGGTCGACTACGGCACGGGTCCATGGTTCCTCACTGCTCGTGTGCTGTTGATTGTCCGCGAACCAAACATTGTTCGTCCACGTGGTTCCATCGTAAACATCAACGGCCAAGTAATCGATGTTTGTGCCATACATGTGGTAGTCGAAGCGTAGCTTGGCGTTGTTGACGGTGCTGAAGTCGAAGGCGCACTCCACCTGAGTGATGTCACCTGCGTTGGAAGAATCGTGACCTTCGGCAAATAAATAGTAAGCGCCATCGGAAGCACCAGTCGGGCCCGAGGCAGCGGTTGGAGTGCCGCCACTGCCGACTTCCCAGTCGTAGTCATCGTCGTCAAATTGACGCCAAGCACCGATTCCATTCTCAAAACTTTCTGCGTAGGGCAAGGTCTGCACTTCGGTCAGCGTGATAGGTAGGTAATGCTTAATGAATCGGAACCTCACATTGTCATTGGCCGTTGAATCAGTAACAGTGTCGATACCATCGCTATCGTTAATGCGCAGACGCCTGCCCGTTGAGGGATGATTGATGTAGAACCAGCCATGTTGGTGTTCGTTGAGCTCCCACTCGACGGCGGGGTCAGTAGTTCCGGCAGCAGCTAGTCCTACACTTGAACCGTCATAGGAAAGACGCCGACCATCACTGAGGCCTACGATGTATTGTATTCCGCCGGGCGCTGCCTGTAACATGAACTGTTCAGTCGCAGATCGGTGAAGGACATTGGCTGTGGTGACGGTGTTGGAGCTTGGGTCGTCAATCAGTCGTAGGAACCGCTCCTTATTGTGAATGATGTATGAGGTATCATTCTCGACATTGGCATTGCCGTCCCAGCCGGCGAGTAGTAGCCCGCACTCAGCTAGATCCTCCCAGCCCGGGTCAGATGAGTCATTTACGTAGTGCAGGGCCATTCTGGGGGAATTCATTGCGGCGGGATCAGAACTGGCGGCATCTGTCGTATTTGGATCACCTCCATACATGGCCCATTCGAAGGGAGACCATTTTTTCAGCCAAGGTAGGCCCTCGGCGCGCCAGATGAATTCAGCCAGGAAGTTGAAGTTGTGGTTGCGGCTCCATGTCGTCTTATCGCCAACGAAATCGCGGGTCGAAAATTCGGTCAGCCAGATCGGTTTGCCATACGTGTTGTAAAGGGTCTGCATGTTATTGATGAGTGTGCTCGGACTTCCGGTAGAAGCTCCGGAGGTCGCATACCAGTGCATGGCCATGTATTCGGCTCGGTGTCCACGCTCATCAGCCAAGCCTTCATAGGCCTGGCGCCAAGCGCCTTTATAGGCCGCGGGAGCGGGCCCGACCAAGGGCAACTGCGCTCGCTCTAACCGCGGCCACTGATAGGCCGCGGTTGCCTCGGTCATGTTGGCCTGATCGTGGAGGTCAGGCTCGTTGAAACCCAGCATCGAGGTTTGGTTTGCGCGGCCATACCATGTTGGTTGATTGCGCAGGATTTCTGGAGATGTCGAGGCCATACTTCCCCATTGCATGGGCATGTATTGGCCGACTGAAACGAGATTTTCGTCAGCATATGCCCAATTGTAGGCCCAACCCGGTTTGAACATCGAATTAAAATGGAGGTGTGATGCTTGGCCCTGTTTAGAGTAATGCTTCTGATAGTTGATCTTCCAATGCTGGCTGGTGCTGCCGTTAGACGTTTGCTGCACGATGTTTCCGCTATCGTCTCCGAGAACTAATCCGGACCAAACATTCACAATCCGGAAGTGGGTGGCATCCACCGGCTGCAGTTCCCATCGTTGATGTGGCATGCTAGAGTAGGTGCCTTCCACAATGGCAGCTCCATCTGCGCTGGAGGCCTGAAATACTTCGAAGCATTTTTCAGTCTCTTTGCTGCGAAGTCGATAGTCGCCGGTTCCGAGATTCAGCAAAACCTGATACCTCGTGGATCCTGCTAACACGGCCCCAGTGTCTGTGGTCGACAAGTTGGTCCCCGCGGCGCGGTTTTCGATGGTGTAATAGGAATCCTCATAGTCGAGGAAGCTCTTGGTGCTCGGCATCTCGTCCTTGGCATCGGTCCACAGTGGAAACGAACCACTGGCAAGCGGCGGCAGCACCACCAACTCCCGAACAATTGCCTGCGTCGAGTCTAGCGAGCGAAGACGGATTTTCGTGGTGTTCACCGCTGACGGTAAAACGATGGTCCGTTCAAAGTCGGTATTGCCCGTCACTGCGCCTCCAGAAAACACCACCCAGGAGCCGCCGTTATCGTAGGCCAACTCAAAGTCTTGAATTTGCGTGCCACTTTGGCCTTCGTAACCTGAGTAGAGATGGATTTCTCCCACCTGTTCCGATTGGGGAAAATGGATTTCCAAGTCGTGCGGCCCAGCTGTGTTCGCACTCGCCCAGACGGAACCATTGTGAGCGTGACCGTCGATCGCTAACTTCGGATAATTCGAGCCTGCAACTGAAGAGTATTCGTATTGTCGCATCTTTGCCTTATTCAGATTCATGTCTGCTCCGAACGGCACCGGCGTCCCGCCCACGGTGGGCGCGTAGAGTGCCAAGTCCATGACTCGGGCGATCGTATCCGTGGTATACAGACGGAACTTATGAGATATGACAGGACTCGTGAAGGTCAGGTTCACAATCTTAGATGTGTTTCCAGAAAGGGAGGCGCCGGAAATATCCATCCAGCCATTTCCATTATTATACTGCAGGACACCGTTGGAGATGGCGGCGTCCCCAGTGCTACCACTGTAGAGATGAGCACTGCCAATCTCCATGGGGACGGCGAGCTCGATTACAAGCCAGTGCGGTACGGATGTGTCCGAGACCCAGTGACTGTCCTGCGTCACGAATCCATCTGTGGCAAACTGTGCGGGTCTTTCGGTCAACTTGGAATCCACCTTGGTGGCCTGGTATTTCGTAAGATTGAAGGATTTTCGAGGCTTGTCTTGAGTGGTGACGACGACGTTGTCGATCCACGCTCCGCCGTTGACGCTGGCGATATTGGAAATAGTCAGGGAGCTGATGGTATTCACCAGATTGGATTGAGGTTCGATGTTGATATCCAACCATTCACCATCGTCGGCGTAGTCGCCGTCGTCATTCCAATCGATGCTCAACTCTGCCACGGATGAACTGGAAACATCGAGTTTGACGCGGATCATCGTCGCTCCCCAAGTGAGGTAGTCGTCCACTGCTGGATTTTTCAACCCGTTGTTGACCCCAGTCGCATTGGTCGTGCTGCTTGTCCCCACAAATCCGAGAGCGGTGAACTGCTTGCTCGAATTCATCTTGAAGGTGAATTCGAACAACACATCAGTGGCATCACCCACTGAGAAAACCACCGCTTCGTTGCCTGATTCCCAGACGGCATACAGATCCATCTCCAGCGACACTGTCTTGCTGCTCAGATCGACCGCTTGGCTGAAATTAGCCATAACCGAGTTTGTGCTCAACCCAGAGGTGACCTTGTCGAATACAAACGCGTTGTTCGTATTTGCGGCGTTGGAAATGATTGTGCCCGCCGGTGAAGCGTCGATTGCCCAACTGCCTACCGAGGTGCCTGCGTCTAGGTTCGACTTCGTCGCATTGGGCGTGACCGAAGCAGAGATCTCTGTGGAATTGTCGAAATCAGCTTCAAAGACAACTTCTTGGGCGAATAAGGTGCCTGCGGATAAGCATGCGCAGGCAGCAAGGGAAAATGATGTAGAGTTCTTCAAAGATCTGGAGGGTTTAGTCTGAAATACTGTTGAGGTATGGGAAATCGAAGTCAGCAGTCTATATGAAATGCTGTTCTGGTCGTGGCCTTTAAAAAATATATATATATATATATATAGAGAGAGAGAGAGAGAGCAGGACTTTGCAATCTTAGTAGATTAGATTTCCTAGAGATAAACCCCTGTTTCTGTAAATCCTTTACAGAGTTATGTTTTCCTAAGGAAAGCAGTTTGGGTAATTTGCTTCCTTTATCGATCACCTCCAGGACTTGCTGGAAAGGCTTCAAGATGAGTTCCAGGATCTCGGAGCACAACTGCGCAAAGACTGTTGGCTTCCACCAATTGGGTGGCACATCCACTCCGTGATATAGGCCTGAGCTGGTGCCAACGTTCTGGAGACGTTTACGCTCCTTAGCCAGCGTCTCACGTTGGCGACTCAGGCTGCGTTCTTGTTCCTGCTCTTCAGTGGGAACAAGAACCACGCACAACGCTCGATCATTGCCGGCAAGGTAACGATCCAGATGCCCGCACAACTCGCGTGCGTCACGGGCATCAGTCTTCACTGAAGAACCGTATTCATCCCAGTTTCTAGGGCGCACCACGAAATTCTCCACGCCGACTTCTGCAAGCTTGCGATGTAAAACGAACCCTAAGCAGCCAGCTTCGTAGCAGCTCACGACGCGCTTGGCGAGTAAGCGTTGGCGTTGCACCCAGACGAGAAACTCGGCGGGGCCGAACTTCTGAGGAGATTGATTGTCGATCTGGCGGATCACGACATACTTCGTTTTATGGATGTCGATGTTTCGGTCTCGCTTCGCGATCCGGTCTTGTCGCTAGCGCTCGGAACCGAGCTTGATGACTTCCGCGGTCGCTTCAGTCTGTTGCAGTGATGTGGGAGTGAGTTTTTTATTACGTTTCATGGTAGAAATGGCAGTCTAGTGATTCCTCACCGTCTGCAACTCCTCCCATGTCATCTTTTTGCTGCCCCTTTTCGCTGCCCTTTTCGCTATGCTTCCCCAAGGGCTTTTTTTTTCCAAAGCTTGCCCCCTTTTCCAAAGCTTTTGCGCCTGCCCGATGACCACCAGATCACCTCGTCACCCGCACAAAATGCTGCGGCAGAGGCAACACTACCAATGTTACCGTTTCCAGGCTCGCTGCTACCCCCATCAAATTTTGATCGGGATTCCAGGCCTGCTGAAGATCCGTTGAAATTTCCGTCGCGTAGTTGAGTCCTGGCCATGAACTCCACTGCAGTTCAAATCTCGGATGCCCGACCGGGCTGAATCCAACGGGGATGAAGTCAGTAATTCTGAACAAGCTGAGTGGATCACGAGGATTGGTGTGATTTCCAAACTCCTCCCCGTTGGGCGATCCATCCCCGTCACCATCGTCCAAGGAATCATTGATGCCAACCATAAGCCCATGAAGTCCTTCCCAAAAGTCATCCATCCCGTCTCCGTCACCATCCGTAATGATCAAGCCTATGTCCGACTCGACCGCCCCAATATCTGGAGCACTACCAACCGCCCGATAATGCCCACGCTGATCAACGGCAGGAGAACCACCAGTGACTACCGCCGCATTCACCGCAGGGCTCGATGGATAAGGGAAAAGGCAGCGGGTCGGCCCTCCGTAGTCAGCAAACGGAGCAAGCAGCGGATCAGAATTGAAAACCGTGCCCGAACCAATAACCGTTCCAGACAGAGAAACCCCAATCAAGTTCGCCCCTTCCGCACTGAAGTCACCCTCGACATCAGCTGCACTTCCATTCTCGTCCAGGTTTCCAGATACAATCGTATTTTCGATAACGATTCCTCCCGGACTGTTGGAGCTGGAAATTCCACCCGCACCATTCCCAGTATTCGAGACGATTGTGCAATGGTTAAACGAGATCAACGCTATACCAGCCTCCGTGAAAACCGCACCGCCATCCCCAGAAGCAGTCTGTCCTGGCTGCGCGTCACCGAGCGGACCGCCCAGACCGGTCCGATTGAGGATAAACGTGCAATTTTCAATCTCAACTACCGACGCAGCGAATGCATAAACGGCACCTCCACTTCCGCCCGGTCCGCCGTTAGCAGGATTAGTGGGTTTCCCGTCCCCTCCTGCCCCTCCTGATCCGCATTGGTTACCCTGGAACAGACTCCGTGTAATTGTACCACCCTCGATGTAGAGGGCTCCTCCGGATCCCCCGTTGCCTCCAAAACCGGGACTTGATCCGCCGCCGCCCTTACCTGCATTACCGCTCCGATTTCCAGAAAATACACATTGATCAATTAGAATCGAGCCACTGGAAAATACAGCACCGCCAAACCCGCCTTGATCCCCTGGAATACCTGTCGTAACGCTCTGCGGATCATCAATCGTGTTTCCGATGAAATGACAGCGAATCAACTCTGCAGATATGCAAGAGATAGCCCCACCGTCTCCTGCCTCAGCTGAGCGATTCCGGGCCAGTAGACAGTCAGTGAGGAAGAGAGCTCCGACGCTATAAATTCCACCACCTGATGCCGGTCCATGCGAACTGCTCCCATTGCCAAGTGTCCGGCAATCCTCTACGCGGCAGCGATTCATCCGAAGCACACCGGCATTCCTAATGCCTCCACCTTCCACGCTCGATACTCCACGAGAGATTCGGATGTCGTTCAGTGTAAGGTCGCCAGTTGCATCGATTTCGAAAAGGCGGGTGGTGTCAACTCCGTCGATCACGATTCCTGGTGAACCATCCGGCAACGCGAAGCTCGCCGCGTCCACCACAACCCCGGCATTTCCGCCGCTAACCACGATCGGTCCGTTGGGAAGCGTCAGTGTATTCGAAACTCCCTGCACGAAAACCGAAGGATCGAAGAGAACCCCTTCCTCCGGAACACCCGAAAAGACGAAAGCGTCAATCGCATCTCTCAACGAAATGCCTCCGATACTGATGCCATCATTCTCATCGGAAAACGTATTAACCACCAACCGCCGCGTCTCCACCGCACCAAGGTCCGGGGCATTTCCATAAGGACGCGAAAGAAAACGCCCGTCCAGTGCTGGTGTGTTTGTCCCATTCAGCGCATTGTCGATCGCCGGACTTCCCATCATCGGAACTTGCGTTTCACCCAAGCCACCATTCGCCGCGAGTGATCCCAACAGCGGATCCACATTCAATGGTGCCGGCCCTAGTGCCGCACCTGACAAGTGCGTGCCGACGATATTGGTGCCAAAGTATGCGGTGTCACCACGCAAGTCAGCCGCGCTGAGAATGCCCCCATCATCGACCGTATTTCCGTAGATGATGCACCCCTCCATTTCGATGGGATCAACATTGTTCGCGACCACTGCCGCGGCGCCTCCCAAGATTGTCTCAGGGCTGGAATTGTTGCTGATCGTGCAGTGGATCATCTGCACAGTCAGCGGAACATACGATAAACTCGAAATCAGCACGCCACTTGAGGTTTCGTGCGCCGAAGCATTGCCCACACCATTAGGACCACCAACATTCTCCGAAATCGTGCAATTCCTCATGATACTCGTAGATGTCCCAACACTGGCTAGTATAGAAATAGCGGCTCTCCCGCCGGTTCCGAATGACCCATCAATTGCTCCTGCCGATGCGATGCCGCCGTCTCCTCCACTGCCTGTGGTGTTCCTGTAGAACCCGCATTCTTCGATCTGAAAACTCGTTTGACTAAGACTGAGAGCCGATCCAAATCCGCAACTGCCACCAGACCCACCGAAGGGGTTCCCTGGTCCACCGTTCGCCCCGTCTCCGCCAGCGCCAATCCGATTGGAGTCAAAGACACAGCCTTTAAGTATTAGATAACCTCCATGCATATCGATAACACCTCCACTACCAGAATTCCTCCCCCTGGCCCCAGGCAAAGACCCGTCCGCTGCATCCGCAGTGGCATTGTTGATAAAAAGGCAGTCATTTGCAGTAATATCTCCAGTAGAATAGATCGCGCCACCCGAGCCAGTATGTCCTAAACTACCCACTACGGTAATGTTTTGGGAGAACTCACAACGCAAGAGAGTCAACGGCCCTTCACTCAACACAGCCCCACCGGCACCTCCGGAAAACACTTGAATCGCACGGTTCCCAACAAAATCCGTATCTGTGATGCTCAGAGTTCCTGAATTGGTAATGGACCCTCCCCCTTCATCCACCGTAGCAGGCCCAATCGCTGCTCCATTCACGAACGAAAGGCCGGAAAGATTAACCACGGCTCCCGATCCTATGCGAAGATGCCGAAACAACCCGTTTCCATCGACCATCAAATTCGTCTTCCCCGGACCGACAATGGACACCTGATTCGAGATTTCCGAGATTCTTTCCGTCAACACAATCGAACCAAATACAGCGTTGAACGTTACATCTTGATTTATTCCAAACTGCCCGCTCAAGGCATCCGCGCCGCCGATCGCATCGTGCAAACTCCCAAGCCCACGGCCACCCGACGTATTGTCGACCACCGTCGTCGTAGAGAGCCCGAGCAAATAACTCGGATTAGTCGCCCCGCTGAAGCCGTAGAGTCGGACGTAGTAGGTCGTCCCTGCCGTCACCGGAAACCGAATTTGTTCGTCGTCATTCGTCGTTTGCGAAACAGCTAATTGCAACCCGGGATCGGCGAGATTGCCACTGTCATCCTGTAGCTCCATATCAATATCCCCATTAGCATGTATAAACGCGACATCAATAATCGCCGTATAGTCCCCAGCCGCAGTAAACTTGAAATAATCCTCATCACCCGTCGGATTGATCTCTCCAATCACCAGAGTCACCACTGGCTGCGACCCAAGATTTATGGCCGCGCTGCGGGTGTCATCTGCTTGGAGGAGCCCGCCAAATACAACGGAATTCGCAATGATTAGAAAGAGGGACTTACCGAATGATGAGAGAGGAGTATTCATAATGGTAAATCGCAGGATAATCGAAAATCCGCAGTCAGCAAGCTTCTGATCCACCCATAACTCGAAAAGCCGAGAAATCACGGATCAAAAAGGGTCGACGGATCAAAAAGGACGAATCAAAGGGTCCCATTTTTCTTATTTTAAAATGAAAGATGACATGGGAGGAGTTGCAGACGGTGAGTTAAGGCCAAATGGAGTCAAAAGTTTAAATTAAACATCGGGAGCAAGAAAGAGGTCGAACGCAAATCCGAGCGACACGTCACGGCGTAATGCAATGCAGACCGAAGCGACAACCCTCATATAAAGATTCTACGCTTGAAATTGGGGTGTGGCGCTCTGCCTAAAGCTGCAAGAAGTGTCTAATGCCTTGGGAACAAGAAAAATTGGACTGGTGCTTATTAAGGTAGATCGCAAGATTGGTCTTTGACGCCTTTCTGGTGCTCATGGGAACAAAAAAGGCAAAAAGGAGGCATGTCGGAATGCAAAGGCAAAAAGGCACGAAACGCGAATGGCATGGACTTAAGAGTCTGTCGGCTTTAAGTTTTTCGGTTTAAATTGGATTATTTCAGATTTCAGCATAGAGGTGTTTGGCGAGGTGAATCATTGCACTTCGTTTTTTCGGCTCTTTTATTTGATTGATTCGATTTCGATTTCGGCTTTCAAGCGATTTGGAAGCCGGTATTGATCAAATTGTGATGGTATTTGGCTTCCTCGCGCCGGTTTACTCGCGTTCGCGAGGTCTACCGGCAGAGGAATGCATAGCGATCCATATTATAAACTAGATTGCTCAATGCGTTATGTTGGTTTGCTCGGACGAGCCCAATCGTTCGCAGCTTGTCCATCCCCATCTGGCTCATGCGCCCGAAGATGTGCTCACAGCGAACGCGAATACGGCTGCGCATTTTATTGGTAGCACGTTCTTCATCGCTGAGTGGATGGTTACGTGTGGCTTTGAACTGAATGAAGTTCTGGCAGTTCTTTTTCAATAAGTATTCGCAGCTGGACTCGGACTGATACGCGCTGTCAGCGAAGATCGCTTCGTCCTCTTCGTTTACCAGTTCCTCAAACGCTTGCGAATCATGCACACTTGCTGGGGTTGTTGTATAGCCGCTGACCAACTTGCTTTTCGCATCCACCTTCGCATGATTTTTGTAACCGTAGTGCACTTCGTTGTTCTTCTTTGCACAACGAGCATCGCAGTCCTTTTGACGTCCCACTGGCGTATTTGGATCGAACTCTTGGGGACGCTCTGCCTGCTTGATTTGTGCGTCCTGCTCACGAGTGTTGCGCTGACGTGGAGCAGCAACAAAACTAGCATCTACGATGCTACCTTCCTTAGCCAACATCCCTTGCCCCTGAAGTAACTGACCGAAACGATCAAAGAGCTTACCAGCTCCATCGCGACCGTCCTTTTCCAATAACTGCTTGAAGTCCCAGATCGTTTTTGCATCTGGAACGCTATCGCCGGGCTGCAAGCCGAGAAATTGCATAAAACTGAAGCGATCCATGATCTGAAATCCGCCTCGTCGTCACTCAACCCATGATACTTCTGCAACACCAGAACCTTGACCATTAGCACCGCATCAAAGGGCGGACGACCGCTCTTGCTGGGATCACGCACGTCATAGCCTAATAGAGTTTCCATATCCTCTCGAAATAGCTCCCAGTCAATCACCGCATTGAGTTTATTGATGCCCTTGACTGTGCGTATCACCTCCTGCTGATGGCCGATCATGCTGAACAGGTCATTAGCTTTCTTGGGATTACGATATTTCATTTTTTAAGACTAAACCTTAAGTAAACGCTGTAAAGATTAGAAATTATGAACTTAGCAATTTATGCGAGGTTTCCAGAGGTGCCCCATAGTAATTCATAAACTCAGCCCAGTCAATCGGCTATATAACCGGTTCGACACAAAGACATCGGTAACACATAAATGGCGCTTATGCCATGAAACCAAACCGTTGTCCTTGTGTTAACTGTTACCGATGTCTTTGCGCCCCCCCCTCTCCCTTTTTTGATTTATACGTAAAATCAATTCGCAACGTTTTCACTTCTACAACTCTTCGAACGAAGCATAGTCCTGTTTACAAATTCTATAGCTGCATAATCGATGCCGCTAAAACATCTAAAATCATCCAATCTTACTCATAAAACATAACGAACAATGAATAAAATTAAGATATATACATACAGCGCTTTACTTGCGGCCTCAAGTCCCGCCTTCGCCGCAACAGCGTTCATCGACTTTGGCGACAACATCGGAAGCGCGACTGGGCTAGAAACCGACTCGAATTTCTGGAACTCAATAGGAACTGGCAATGCAACGATAAGCAATATAGTTGATATCACTAATGGTGCAACCACTTGGGACATAACGACAGTGAGCCTGAATCTCGATACAGGCAATGTAGGAACTCCCGGGCAATACGTGGCGAATGCTAATGGTGATATGATGGGCGCCAACAACGATAATGGTCAGGTAATCATCTCAGATCTGGATGGATCAGGTAACACAGCATATTCTTTTACCTTTTATGCCACTTACGGGGGCACCTCGACAGTCAATACCCAATATACGGTGGATGGCTTGGGTGCAGACTCTTTTGTGCTGCTTGATGCTAAGGCAAACAACCCAGGCAATGTTGGGCCTGACACCATTGTTGGCATTAGTAACGTGATTGCAAATCTTGACGGAACTATCACCATAGATCTCGACAGAAACAATTCAGCGGTGTGGACAGGTCTTTCCGTGATGACGATTGTATCATCCCCCATTCCAGAACCAAGCACAGCTACCGCACTACTCGGACTCGCCAGCTTAGGCTTAGTCTTCATGCGTCGCAGAAGATAAGACCATCGCTGATCTAGCGGCTGGCTCACGTCCTACGTCGCAGAGTATAGTGAGCATATTCTATGCTTGATAACTTAGTTTATTTAACAATTGCAAGCGAGGGGCGGACAGCAATGCCCGCCTCTCAATTTGTCTATATTCCTTTCCACCATCATCACCATCCTATGAATAAATCTTTTTGCCTACTCAGCCTGTTGGCTGGATCCATTGCGCTCCCCACCATCGGTGCCGAGCGCATCCTCGTAGATTTTGGGGGCTCCTCAGAAACAACTCTTAGCCCGGATTGGTTAGGATTTAGCTGGAACAACTTCTCGTCCAAAAATGTTCAAACCATATCAACAGTCCTGAACCGTGATGGCACTACGGCCACTGGGGTCACACTCTCGATTACAGATGATTTCCATGCGACGAGTACTAATACATTAGGATCGGAAAACATCTACACGACGTCGTCCAACTCGAATACTGCGACCACAGATTTTTCATACGTTCTGGGCTCCAATCCCACAGCAAAAATCAAAATCACGGGACTCGATTCTACTGGATCAGTTGTGTATGACTTTAAATTTTTCACGACAACCAACCGCACACTCCCTCAGAAATTCATCACGGATTTTACTGTTTTAGGTGCATCTACGAGTCCCACGGTTGCACTCGAAGCCGTCGGAAATGTGAACACGGTCGCATCTCTCGATGGAATTATAGCTAACGGTTCAGGTGAGGTTGAAGTCACTGTTGAAGCGAACAGTTCCTCCGACGCTTTTGGCGCGATCAGCGTGATGGAAGTGATTGGTCGAGCCCCAGCTGATCCCGTGACCCCGGATCCCGTTCCCCAAGAGGCTCCAGATACTCAAGGAGAGTGGACGATCGCCATTTTACCAGACACGCAGTATTATACCGAAAGGCACCCAGGTATGTTTTCTGCCCAGACCATCTGGCTGCGCGACAATATTAAAAAATTCAATATTAAGTGCGCACTTCACCTCGGCGATATCACCAACAGAAATTCAGTCCCTGAGTGGGAAAGTGCCCGTGAGTCATTTGCTGTGCTTGACGGCCACCTCCCCTACTTTTTCTGCGGGGGAAACCATGATGTCACCCCCTCTGGCGCCTCCAAGATGGATGACTTTTTTCTCTACTCGGATTACAACACACGCCCTCATTTCGGTGGAGCCAAGGACGTCGGTAGCATGGAAAACACCTACCACACCTTCAAAGCTGGTGGGTATGACTGGATCGTGCTCTGCCTCGGCTGGGGAGCGCCTGATACGAGCGTGGCGTGGGCAACGACTGTGTTAGCCTCACACCCAGAGCATAAGGCGATCCTGGTAACCCATGCTTACATGTATAACGATTCCACACGCTATGACTGGGCAACAAAAGGGGCGGCGCAAAAATGGAACCCCCATGCCTACAACACTCCCGCTGACGTCAACGACGGAGAGGAACTCTGGAACGAGTTGATCAAAACGCACAACTTCGTCATGACCTTCAATGGACACGTGCTCGGCGATGGCACAGGCTTCCTGACCTCGGCGAACGATGCAGGTCAAAACGTGCACCAGATGCTCGTGAATTATCAAATGCTGTCTCCCTTGAGTGGCAACGGTTACTTACGACTGCTGACAGTGAAGACCGATGGAACCGTCCAGGCCAGAAGCTATTCACCCGTATACAACCTCTGGGATACCGATGCCGATCAGCAGTTTACATTTGATTTTGAATGGTATGCTCCCGCCGATACAAACTCCAATGATGTGTTTGACTATTACGATGCCGCGCTCGATTCCGACGCTGATGGAATCAATAACTTTGAGGAGTTCGTGACATATCGCTCTGATCCTTATGTATCTGACACTGACGGTGATGGTATAACCGACAGCCTCGAAATCCAGATCGGAACCGATCCGACAATAAGTGATAAAGGCACCAGAGATGCCATTCTCGACAATGCCAATGAGTTTGGCTATTACCATGAGCAGGGGATCATTGATTTGAACTCTGGCAAACTGATCATCGCACCGAATGGGGCAAATTTCGACCTGAACCTTCAACTTGAAGTCACTGAAAATTTGGCAACGACCCCCTTTGCTCCGCATGGAGCACCTATCCCATGGAGCATCACCACTCCTCCTGGGAAATATTTCATGAGGGTGAGTGCCAACCCTAAAGATTGAGAGCCACAAATCGCCCCATGCCTCCCTCAAGCCAAGAGCCATCAGTGAGTTGGTTCAATCCAGGCCACCCTTAAAACTTCAAATTAAATATATGATGAAGAAAATGAATTTAGGAGTAATCGCTTTAATCAGTGCGATGGCGGTTGGATCGTCATTTGCGCAAACCATTCAGGTTACCGATCAGCCGAACAATTTTATTATCGAGAAGGATGTGCAGCTGAAGCTCGACAATAAGGGCTTTGTGCTCGTGCGTGAGGTAGAGTTGCCGGCCTTTGAGAAAGGGATTTATTATCGTCCTTACTCGGGTGATGTCGCACGTGGTAATCGCGTGGAAGGGGTTGCGTTTGATTCGATTCAAGACTTGCAGGATTACGAGCCGTCTAAGACGCGCAAGGGGCGCGGTGCGGTTCAAATGGGGCAATTCATTCTGCTGAAGATAAACGACGGCAAATATTTGGCGCTGTTACCGATGCTCTCCCAGAAGATTTACACGCAGTTTTTCCTACAAAATGGTAAGCTGGTCGTGAAGGCTGGTAATTTTGGAACCGATACAGTTGAAGGTGATTTGCCATTGCTAATTTGGTCTTACGGCACTTCGCCATATTCAGCGAGCACTTGGAGCGATAAGGTCGCCTGCTAATCGTCTTACCAACAAAACAACACACCAAAAAACCATGAAACATTACACCCGACTCCTTCTCGGAATTTCCGGCTTTATTAGCTCCACACTTCTGGCACAGCCCGATGAATTCACCCTACCTTCCGGTCGGGCCTTCACCACGGACCCCTATGCCAACGAGTCCAAGGAAGAGCGCGATGTCCGCATGGCCTGGTGGCGCGAGGCGCGCTTCGGATTGTTTATTCATTGGGGTCTCTATGCGGTGCCGGCCGGCACTTACAAAGACGAGCAGATCCCCGGAATCGGCGAGTGGATCATGCTGAAGGGCGAGATTCCCGTCGAGGAATACAAGGCCTATGCCAAAGAATTCAACCCCACTGAATACGATCCGGAGTATTGGGTGCAACTTGCCAAACGTGCTGGTATGCGCTACATGGTGATCACATCGAAACACCACGACGGCTTCTCACTTTTTCCCTCGGCCGTGACGGACTGGAACATCGAGGACTCGACCCCCTACGGCAAGGATTTGATCGGCCCCCTGGCTGAGGCGGCGCGCGCGGAAGACCTCAAGTTCGGCCTCTACTACTCACAGTGTCAGGACTGGATCCATCCGGGTGGCTCGAAGTCCGGCTTTAGTGGTAGAGCAGAAGAAACTGGTGGACCGGTCCATTGGGACAGCGCGCAGGTCGGCGACTACAATGACTATTTAAGAGACATCGCCATCCCACAGGTCGGCGAAATCCTTTCCCTCTATCAGCCGGACATCCTTTGGTGGGACACACCCAGAGGCACGCAGCCCGAGCATGCCGCAAAGCTGGCTCCACTCCTTCGGATCAAGCCTGGCATCATTAGTAACAACCGCCTCCGCGGCGGCTTCAAAGGCGGCGACACCCAGACCCCGGAACAACACATCCCGGCCACCGGCTTCGGCGACCGCGACTGGGAAGTCTGCATGACAATGAACGACACCTGGGGCTACAAGAGCTACGACGACAACTGGAAATCGACCGAAGACCTTATCAAAAAGCTCTGCGACATCGTCAGCAAAGGCGGCAATTTTTTGCTGAACATCGGGCCAAAGGCCGACGGCAGCATTCCCCAGCCCAGCATTGAGCGTCTCGAAGAAATCGGCGCCTGGATGGATGTGAACAGCGAGTCGATCTACGGCACCACAGCGAACCCCTTCTACCGCATTTCCTGGGGCCGGGCGACGAAGAAGATTTTGGAAGACGGTGTGCTACTCTACCTGCAGGTCTTCGACTGGCCGGAAGACGGGCAACTCATCGTGCCGGGGCTGCAAAACCTGCCGGAAGCCACGACCCTACTGGCCGATGACCGCGCACTCGAGAGCCGGATCGAAGGCAGTTCTCTCGTAATCAAGACCCCCGCGAAAGCACCTACCCCGCACGTCTCGGTCATCAAATTAAAAATCAAGGGCGACCTCGACATCGTCTCGACCATGCCGACCCAAGACAGTGATGGTGGAGTCGAACTCGCTCCCATTTTCACCGATATCCATAACTTCGGCTACGGCAAAAAGGCCTTCCTCGAAGACGGGCGCATTCGCAACTGGGTCGAAGACCGTGCCTGGATGAGTTGGACCTTCCGAATCAAGCAACCAGGAGACTACTCGGTCGCCGCGGAGATCGCAGCAGATGCGACGACCAAGCTGAAGGTGGGCCTAGCCGACGAAGAGCCGGTCGAAATCGAAATCGAGCCAAGCGGAAACAGCTCGGAGCTTGTCCTTCGGGAACTTGCTTCGGTCCGCTTTGAGGAACCGGGCGTTTACCAACTGAATTTTCGGCCGGTTCGCGACGAATGGGAGCCGATTGAAACTGGCACCGTCATGCTCAAGCCCCGACCTTAGACCGACCTTTCGATCACGGCGCCCAGGCGGGGATCGAGCCCGTCTCCCTAAGCTGCTTCTTATGGTTCGACGCGAATGGCATGGACTTAAGAGTCTGTCGGATTGGAGAAAAACTCCGTCCCCGTCATTTCCCTGACTTCACGACGAAGCCTGCGTATTTATTTAACTGCTGAGGTTAACTCGGGCGAGTCGATCATTTGCCGCCGTATATTCGTGGATTTTGACGTTTTACTGGAGTTACAGAGGGGCTGATGCAGGCACCTATCTCGATTGTATGATTTTGCGTAGGCGCTTGCAGTTGTAGGCGAGGCAAACCAATTCCCACTCGCCTCTCATCTTTTGGAGTCCTCGAAGTAGAAAAGCCCTGAAGCCAATGACTTCCTTAATAATGCCGAGACCGTTTCAACCGTTTGTGCACGCAGTTTGTAGATTGCTTTACCATCTTCGCTGGCAAGTTTTTCACGCATCCGCAATAGAGTTGGGTGCGAGATCCTTTTAACTGGCCTGGGCTTGTCAGGGCGGAAGTCATAGTGCCTCTCATTGTGAGCGTGTTCGCTTGATACGCTCACATATGGCTGACAACCCGCACTCGTGAGTTGATCGAACGCTTCAATGTTTACGTAGCCCACGTCCGCAATCAACGTTGAGACGGTCCCTAATTCTTTACTGATGCAATCGTAGGCGGGCAATAACTCGTTGGCATCGCTGGAGCATTGCGATAGGTGCTGCCCAACTATCAGATAGCTACCGTCCGCGTCCACGCTAGCCTGTGCGTTAAGACTTTGAGTATAAGCCGCGAACAGACTTTTGCGCATGACGCGACTGTCTGGGTCTGTTAGATTGTAAGTCGCCTTGCTTTCGTTGGCGATCTCTTCGATTTTCTTGGGCTCCTTCGGCCCTGTTCCGGAAACCTTTTTGCCCGTCTTTTTCGCCTTCGCCTCGCGATCCTCAACTTTCTTTTCGTAGGTTTTTTGATCCACTTGCTGCTGGGCTTCGGCCCGTTGCTTCAAGCCTTCAATCGCCTCATCCATTTTACTTAGGAGCGTCTCTCTGCGTGCGATCTGAGCGGGGAGTTGCTGTTCATCCTGATCACTCTGATCAGCATTCTCAGCCTGCTTGAGTAAAGCTTCAATGTCTTGCTGCAAAATCAACTTTAGCTCATTTGTTCTTTGGTAGCCAACGTTCTGGCTCATCGCTGCACTTGCTTTAATGTGAGTCCCATCAGTGCTCACTTTTCCCAATTTAAGCAGTCCCAGCTCACGAGCCAATTGCAGGATCTCGACAAAGGCTGTTGATATCGCGCTGAAGTTTTCACGGCGAAACTTGCAAATGGTATCGTGATCGGGATGCGTGTCTGCGGTAAGATAACGAACTGAGATGTCCCGATAGGTTGCTCGTTCAATTTTACGGGAACTAAAAATCCCATTGCTGTAACAGTAAATCAACAAGGCCAGCATCATATGCGGGGGCATTTGAGCATGCCCGCTTCCACGATGGTTGACCTTGAATGTTACCAGAGGCAGGCGCTCTACCGCCTCTATCACGAAGTGGACCAAATCGTCCTCATTTACCCAATCCCTTAAATCTGGGGGTAGTAGCATCGGAGTATTACGGTCGATTATTACAAACTTTGAAGGCATTGATAATAGGTAACGATAATAAGGCATAGTTAAATCTTAAAGTCCGACAGACTATTAAGCGACTTTTTCGACTGATTTCTTCTTTGGTTTCCCTTTCCCTTTTCTTGATTTAGGGACGACAAAGTTGACCTGTGCGAAGTTAGTCTTGGGAAGGGTTTCAGTCGTTCTTTGACGGCTCTGGGTTCACTACGATACTTGCGTTCTGGAACGGTTTCTTCCGCGATGATTGTGAGCATGTCTTCGATCATTTTTTGCTGCACGCGCGGTCGTCCTTTCGTGGCATTCAAGGCGGTTGAGAACTGCCGCAGAGTATCGACCGCTCCTTTGAAGCTAATGCGATCTAATCCAACATTCTGCTGGTGGGCAGCCTCTTGAATAAGTCCTCGAATAAGGTTGTAGGCTATAAAGTGCATCCGCAGTTCTTTGCGAACCATCTCTGGGGCTCTGCAGCGCAGCTTCTCCATTCCCATCGTTGGCTTGATCTGCCGGAAGTAAAGCTCCACGGCTCATCTGCGGCTGGGTTCAACCCAAGGACATAGGTAACAGATAGCACAAGGACATAGGTTACACCAAAATGGCAGCGAGGGCAAAAAGATGAAATGGCAGTCTTGGTGATTCCTCACCGTCTGCCTCCTCCCATGTCATCTTTTTGCTATCCTGACCCCTTTTTGCTATCCGCTAAATTTGCAATGATAGACTGCGAAACGCCGATGCTCCTCCCCTAGCCCTGAATTGAGCCGATTTGACCAATTAGAATCAGTCCACTGATACCGATATCTTGAAAAATTGCTGCTCCTGAAGCTCTGGGTTGAATAAAAGGTCGTATCTAATGCGCTCCCATTCTGAATTGATAGGTGTAACGATAGGAGTAGCAGTGACTGAGTCCATCTCCTCTGACAAGTCTTCCCCTCCCAATAACGAATAATTAAGACCGCTTTGCCTTCTTTTTATAAACTCTACAGCAAGCTTTACCTCTCCCTCCCGTGGCACTAATTCAAAGAATGGAAGTCCTTTCATTCCGGTCGTGGGCACCAAAACCGAGCGATCATATGATTGAGCGTTCATATTGAATGCATACTTCATTAAATTTGAGACGTTGTCGCCGAAGGGCGAAGCGGTCATTGCAGTGTTTTGAGGAAGCAGGCCAACTCGATTTAACCATTGGGAATAGCTCTCCGCGCTCAGCTGAAAATTAAGCGTAAACAAATCATCTGCATCTCCATCTGCGTCTTCATCATCTACAGACACCAGAAGTGACACAATATCGCCAAGCGAAAAGATCTCCTGGTCAAAGCTACTCAACAGCATGACCTTTCCCAGAGAACTGATACTAAACAAGCCTGCATCATTACCTGATTTTATGGTAAAAGTAAGCCCATTGGTATCATTGAAAGCACTAATATCAGCGATCAACCCAATTTGGGAATTAATTGGAATTAATGAATTAATATCATCCAACTCTGGGTTCAAATCTAATACGTTCACGCTAACTTGCATGTAATCCGAAAGCACGCCGTCGGAAACAGATATGGTAAAAGTATCAACACCTGTAAAATTCGGATTTGGGGTATAGCGCGCAGAAACAGGCTGCTCATCTAAGGTAGGTGTCTGTGCCGAACCTGAAACAGAAACCACTCCGTTCTCGGGGAGTGTTTCAATCGCCCATGTCAGGATATCGGATTCGCTTGAGTCTGAGACCGACAATGACGCCAGTGGGATCGCATTATCCGCAGAGTTTTCGTCGACACTAACCTCAAGACCCCCCACGTGATTGAATGCTGGTAAATTTGCAACCGTCATTGCCCACAGAGCATCGCCTTCTCCTTTCGTATATGCTTGAAAATATAGTATGCCGTTTTGCTCTGTGAATCCTCCAGAGGCATACGACCATGTTTTCCCTTCAGAAAACTCTACAAGCAAGTGCGTGCCTTCTCGAGTGCCATCACTCGTCCAGAACTCACGCCCGGACTGTCCCGTCCCTGCAGGAAAGTAAAACTTACCGTTATAGGTAAATAAGTTGGCCCCACCAAGTGTAACACCATCCGGCGTCACCCGATAAGTCCCTTCCGGCGCACCATTCGTCGCCCATAAGGCCTCATCTTCGTCGATAAAAAACAGTAATTCACCGAGGACATGCATCGTATATGAACTATATTTCAGGAATGTAATCCCAGACAACACCTTTACTGTGCCAGCACTAGTCCCATCGGTCTTCCATAAGGCCTCAGAATCTCCATCGGTAGCCCCGAAATAAAGCTCACCTTTCCATACAATGAAATCTTCAACCGGGCTATTGCCATTTGGATTGATGTCCTTTACGCGGACTGTGCCCCAAGTAGTCCCATCTGTTTTCCAAAGTTCCAGCTCGGCAGTCTCGTCAGTAGCATAAAAGTAGACGTTGTTATTAAAGTAGCGAAAATTACTGGGCGAAGAGCTAGAGCTACCAGAGTATATGTCTTTTAATAGTCGAGTCCCTGAACTCGTGCCGTCACTGATCCACAGCTCTGTTCCACGGGTAGAGTCTCTCGCAGCAAAAACGGCCGAATTGCCAATAAGTGTGAATCCACTGGGAAACCCTGATCCACTACCACCCCAAATGTCTTTCAAGAGCTTTGTTCCTGAAGCAGTACCATCACTTGTCCATAATTCGTAACCATGAGCTGCAGTCCTCAAAGTAGCCAATAGCTTACCATTCGGCAGCACAAGGTCAGTAACGCCAGAGCCACTTACAACATCTGAACCGCTTTCTATTGTTTTAATTAGAGACAGAGAATCTGAGACTAGATCATGATTCCATAGGTGCGTTCCTGCCTCATTTTTGGCATAAATATAGGCTGTATCCTCATTAATTTTAAATACCGAAACACCTGAACTTTCGCTCCCAGCATAGAGATCATTAAACAGATGTGTTCCGTCCAGCGTCCCATCGCTACGCCATAACTCAGTCCCTAAAATCTCAGTATAAGCAGTAAAGTAAAAGTAATCATCACTAGTCAATGCTGCTCGATAGATTGTATTGTTTTCCGCAACGGGAGCAGGCACTGCTTCGTCCTCAAAGTCAGTGAAGCTGTAGTGATACAGTATTCCAGCTTCATCAGAAAAATCAGCATCAATGTGATAAAGATTCCCCTCATGATACAAGTCTCTGCTGGGATACTTCAAATCTGCAACATCAACCTCACGAGTGCTCTGAGCTGTGCCAGCTGAGTAATAATACCTAACATTAGATGACTCAATTTTAAATGTAATGCCACCGGCAAAAACATCTGAAAAGTTGGTCGTCAGTGAGTCGCCACTCGGTGCAGTGTATATTACATTGCTTTCAAGTGTTAACAGATTCCAGCGTTTCAGCGTCGGGCTCGCAAATTCAAAAGCATAATCAGAACTAATTTTACTGTAACCAGCGGAAACAATAAAACTAAGCATCGGATCCCCTGGCGAGTATCCCCATATTCCATTGTCTCCATCTGAATAAATATATAGCTGACTTCCATCATTATAGAATGTGAATCCACTAGTATACCCAAAATCATGGATTGCTCGGGTTCCCTCTGCAGTCCCGTCAGTTTCCCATAGCACAGATCCTATCATATAAAAAAGAAAGTTCCCATAGGTCGCACCGAACTCCACATCGACGGCCGTAGATTCAAACATAATAGACGTCCCAAGAACTGTGCCGTCTGAAACTAAGAGCTTAGTAGCAGTAATAAACTCACCATCAAGAAATTTGCCGACCTGCTCCCACATTATAACGCGCTCCTCTAGCTCATAGGCTCGATAGGATAAATACTGCGCAGCATCGACCACAACCTCTGAAAGTGTAAGCGTATTTAAGAGCACAAGTTCCTCCAGATCGTCGACATCACTATCCCGCTCGATCAAGACACTGTCACCTACGGATGACAATAATTTATAGTCATCTGGATCACTTTCAAAGGTCACGACCTTGGAAGTACCGTCCACAGTGCCATCACTGCGCCATAAATCAATAACCTTAAAGCTGCTTTCTACTGAAAAGTAGAAGTGACTCCCTGAACCTACTAACTCAGAAACGTCACCATATAAACTATCAGAAACCTCCTTCAGTAGGCTCCACTGATCATTGCTATCATTCTTTACCCATAAGCCCATCCCTTCAGGACTTCCCTTGAACGAATACAATTTGCCGCCGAAAGTCCCTATGCTTTTAACATCATCTTCATAAACCAGAACAGTTTGTCCAATATTAGAAACCACTCGTAGCGTGTCATTATCAGCAGGCACTTCATAGACTGTAAATGTATATTCATATGAGTTGTTCGACTCCTCGGATTCATCCTGCTGGTTTGAGATGTCAACGAGGAGTTCGATGGTATGCTGCCCGGCCCCTAGGCTTCCGACGTTGATCGGGGCATAGTCGATGGATTCCCCAACTTCCAATGCGTTTCCCTGCTCGACGCTAGTAATTAAATTTTCATTAAGATACACTTCTGTTTCAAATGCCCCCGCCACTAATGAACCTTGATTTAGTAGCGAAAAATACAAGTAAACTAGGTCACCAGGCCTAACTACCTCGTTATTCACTCCATCTGGTGTATTTGAAATCTTAACCGGATCACCTCCATCACTTTGCCCTATTGTTAAGTCCGGCTTACGCCTTGTTACAGTAAAAGTCTGGCTTTCATAATTCGCGGTAAAGCCTATACTAAATGTGTCATCCTCCTCTAAAACTTGATTCTCTCGATCAACATAAACCTCCAGCGTATGTTCCCCCTCTGCTAGATGACCTAAGTTAATGTCATCCCAGATTCCAGAATAGCCGGCAAGCAAGCCAGATGACGCAAATAGACGTTGAGAAAAATCCCCATCTAAATAAACGTGGACATTAAAGGCACCTGCATCTACGTCCGTAAAGTTAACGACACTCAGATCATAGTATACGTTTTCTCCAACAAATAATTCAGTGGATTCGTAACCTCCAGTCTGATTCGATAAGACAATGTGATCACTCCAACCAGCAGGTTTATAGACCCAGAGATCTGGATATGAGGCATCCGGATCTAACACATGAAAAACATAGGAGAATGTATTATCAGTTTCGTCCTCTTCGAGGTTTTGGTCGGCTGAATCTAATTCGATACGCACTTCATAAATTCCGACATCCAACACGCCGAGACTGATCCCTTCCCAACGCGTGAAAAATCCAGAACTGATCCCGCTACCACTAAGTTCATCATATTCTACATCATTTAAGAATAGCTTGGCCTTATAGTTGGTGCTATCCACACCGCCATCATTCATCAACGAAAAGCTTAAATACGCCTCGTCACCTTCTACGATAGGGCTCTCAAAAGATGGATTATTAAATGACGAAATTACTATTGGACCACTCCAATTATATGGAGATTCGCTAGGCCAATATGACGTTAAATTAGGTAAGCCAGTGGCCGGATCAACCACGACAATTTCTTTGGTAACTGTATTATCAACTTCATTCAACTCACTGACTTGATCAAGGTAATCGATCTGCACAGTCAGAATGTGAGTGCCCGCAGTAAGCATACCCAAATTAACGTCATCGAATAAGTTATAAAACCCTTCCGCTAATCCATCACTGTCAGAAGAAGTGAAAACGGGATTACCATTTAAAAACAATCGAGTCGAATGGGGGCCAGCTGATTCCGAAGTTGTAACCTCCCAAGCAAAGTCAACGAACACATCCGAAGTCGTGACTAACGTCGTATCAAAATAGCCACCTAAGCTTGAACTAGTGACTAGCGATAAATCCCATTCCGTCGGCTGATATGGGGATAAATTAGGTAGAGCGGAAGCTAATTGAGCCAATACGAGTAAATGACTTAGCAAAACAATTTTAATGTTCATAATAATGACTGGTGATGGAAAAAAATACTACTAGTTGCCCCTGAGAATCATTATTCATCATTCAAAAAATTAACATTTTTTTTATTTCATCTAACATGTCAAGAAATAGACCCAAGAACGGCTCTGCTCTCACCCAAGAGAATAAAAGATGACATGGGAGGACAAAAGAGGGCAAACGCAGAATATAAAGATTCTACGCTTGAAATTGGGGCGTGGCGTTCTGTCTACAGCTGCAAGAATAGTCTAATGCCTTGGGAACAAGAAAAATTGGACTGTCCTTTATTCAGGCAGGTCGTAAAATTGGTCTTTGACGCCTTTCTGGTGCTCATATCAACTTTGGAAAAATCAAATTACGGATTAAATTTATTAGACAAAAAGTCTCAAAGTATGCTTTCACTTCTCATTTCAGTGCTGGTCGCACTCTCATTGGCTAGTGCCTCGATCGCTTCGCAGTTTAGCACGGGGACGACGGTCTTCTTTAGTATCGCCGGATTTGTTGGCACGTTTTTCTTGGTCGGATTCCTGGTTCGGAAAAAGATGTCCACGGCTCAAGGCGCGCTTCAGGACAGCATGGAAGCGGGTCAGAGGCGCATACAGCGGAAGGTGCAACAGTTCCAGAACAAGCCCGGCGGCAACGTTAAGCAGATACAACGCCAGATCGAAATGGATCAAAAGGTCATGATTCAGCAGGGATTAGAGCTCACCAAGGGACTCGAACCCTTCCGGAAGTGGTCCTTGCTCACGGGACGCCAGATTGCTACCATGCGCCTGCAGTTTCACTACCAGCTCAAGGAGTTCGAGAAGGTTGACGAGATCCTTGCCACCTGCGGTTTTTTAAGGGGCCCGATGATGATGGAGCCCATGGCGGTGGGCATGAGGATGGCGCGCTGTTATAAGAACGATGATTTGGCGGGCGCGAAAAAGGTCTTCAAGCGCCAGATTATGTGGTTTCGGGGCGACCGCGGCGCTTTGCTATACGGCTTGATGTCGTGGATCTACGTTAAAGTTGGCGAGCCTGATGAAGCACGTAAGGTCTTGTTGAAAGCCAAAGAGGCCACTGGAGTCGATACCTTCATTCAGAACTGGGACCACCTGTCCAATGATCGTGTAAAGAGTTTCTCTAATGCAGGATTGGGGGACCAATGGTATAGCCTCTATTTGGAGAATCCGCCCGCGGTTAAGCAGCAGCGTATGCGCGGCAATGGACGTAATCCGCGTGGCTTCTAGCACGCTTCGGGGGCTACAAAAAGGTTCATCGTCGATTACCGGGGAAGGCGCTGGTCAATTCTCAGGCTTGGGCTAGAACAGTCACCCTCCATTGAGCTAGGAATCTGTTTTGCCCGCTAAGCCACGCCAAGAAACGCTAAGTATTATAGATCAATGATAAATTAGCTGACTGAGGTAAGGAGGAGCCTCTGCCATCAGCCCAAAACTTACCTCAATTCAAAGAGCGTGGAACTTCGCGCACCCTTAGCGTTTCTTCGCGGGCAATTCTTCGCGAGTCAAAGGGCAGTTATATCATTGGTTTCCCTCTAATTGACGATGAACCAAAAAAAGGGGGCAAACGCAACCTTCGACAAGGCAGGTCAGGCAATATAAAGATTTGACGGTTCAACCCAAGGACCAGGCGCCTACCCGATCTTTTTCGGCTTTGCGGGCCAGTCTTTGTAAGTGCCCTTTATACTCACGCCAACTTCTTCCATCCGGCGTGCTTTCTCCCCATGTATGAATACGGGCTAGGCCTTTGCGAATCAGAACCTCCGATAAGTAGACATAGTTATTGGGCTGATCTGGATCCCGAATCTCCACAAACCCGTGAAAGCGGGAATCATCATCGTCATAAACTCGGTCCCAGTTTGTGTATACAATAAACGGCTCTTCTTGCAGCAACCGAGTCACATAATTCCGTGCGGCTTTCCCTACCCCGATGGCTTGATCCACAGTAATATTAAAATCTTCAGCCTGATCCGCCACTCGGAGACGCTGCTTCTCATGAAGGTGATTTAAGTATTTCTCAGGTGTATCTACGAAATAGAGCCGCAGCTCAAACGCTTCACCATCATGACTGACAAAAAAGCTGTCCCCGTCATTGTTGCGATGAGAACTCCACTCGACACCAGTTAGTTTTTTATACCTCCCCATAAATCCAGTTACTGTAGTGGACGATGATACACGGTGAAACACAATATTCAGCCGGAGCAAAAAATAGGCCACTCGAAGCAGAATTAAAACGACAAGGAGAAGTCATTCCAGAAGCTCATTGCAAAGGTAACGACATGACCCGAATGGCACGAACTTAAG
This sequence comes from Internoretia fryeana, assembly GCA_036784875.1. Taxonomy (NCBI): domain Eukaryota; class Phaeophyceae; order Ectocarpales; family Acinetosporaceae; genus Internoretia; species Internoretia fryeana. The sequence goes on along the minus strand of JAYMFV010331944.1, from coordinate 18,599 downwards.
GATTAGAAACGCTAAAAGCGTAGGGCCTTTGCTTGGAGACTGTCTCAAAATACTTGGAAACGAACCAAAACGTTACGAGACTGTGTGGAAAGTCGCAAAATCCCTAAAGAATAGGAGTTATCAAGACCTTAATCCTAATCTTACTCTTACTCTTAATCCCTCGGTTTTAGCCGTAAGTCATTCCCTCACAACGTTCAGATTGAGATTATGATTAGGAGTAAGATTAAGATCGCAACAATCAAGACACGAGAATCCGGTGGACCGCAAAGAGCCTGCCTTCTTTTCACACAGTCTCTTACCGTTTCGGCTACAAAGGAGTAGAATGTAGCCGTTCCGAGGCCGAAGGCCGACAAGACCGGTCGCTGGCGAACCGGAACAAGCGTGAGCTTTTGGTCCTTTTTAGCCTAGAAATTTTTAGCGAATCTATTTTTGAGACAGTCTCGAAGCACGAGCCCTACGTTTTCATCCCAAATCCTGTCCGTAATTTCCTCGACACATACCCTTAAGTTCGTGCCATTCCGACATGCCCCCTGCTGCTCTTAATTTTTGCAAAAGTTACTGCTGAGTCACTCATCAATCGAGATTCTGGCAAATTGAAGCTCTTGATTTAAATCAACGCGCAGTCTCAGCGTCCTGACACCATCCACTTCACTATAGCTGATTTCTGGGCTTTCTGACTCCGCCCATGAATCTAAATCGGCAGACCACTCGATCTGCCAATCGAGTTGATCAGCGTTCTCCGCCGAAAGATCGACTTCTAGCTGAAAATAGCGCGTCTCGTCTTCTTCAAAAATTTGATAGTTTAAGCCAGACCCGGCGCTATCATGAACCAATGGGCTCAACCCGTAAAGAACCTCAAACGCGTTAATAATACCGTCTCCATCCGGATCGACCCCAAAACCAATGACTGCCTCATCGGTCTCATCTGGAAAGTAGTTTTCCAGTGCGGCTCGCACGATCTCTGCATTTGTAGCGGACACCAACCAGTCAGCAGGACTTAAAGTCCCCTCATAAATTGCTTGTATCTCCGTAGCGGATACAAGCCCCGCAAACATGGCGACCTCATCCATTAAACCAGTATAATCGCGAAGCGTGCCTACTTCCTTGTAACTGCCCAAAATCAATTGACCGTTGGTATTGGCAATGCTCAACCCATCCCATGCTGCATCCGCAGAAGTAATCCCTGCCGAACGACCGTCAATGTATGTTTCAACGTATGCACCCCCATCAGTTGGGTCACCAGAATTCGAAATGACAAATGCCACATGGCGCCAGGTTTCAACCTGCCCCTCGTTCGCAACGGCTCCGATACGTTTATCTCCAGTCACGATACTACTGTCGCGATACCATGCACTCGGAGCGACCAGTTCACTGTCCGCACTGTAAAAAACTCCGCGAAGTCCCCTACCATTGGTGCCATCATTACCAAAGCCATCTATACTAAAGTCCGGATTCGTCGCGGCAGTCTCGTCGGGTGTATTGGTCGTCGAAAGAACTCTCGTCGAAGTACTCTCCTGCTCAGCATCGGTCCCTTTCAACCAAAGCATGATCGTATAAGCATCTGCATCTGGTCCTAAATCCGAACTGTATGCATCCGTAAACAATGCAGAATCTCCATTAAACTGAGCTGACTGCGTTCCCCCACCGACTGGAGCCTCACTGGAGAAAGTGACATTATAGTTGAACAGATTGTCCGCATGGCTGCCTGCAGGATCGTCCAACCGACCGTCTCCTTCACCTTCAAAATCATAATAGACAGTCAAAGTGACCTCCGCTGTTGCCGATAAGGCGACAAAAGCAATCAGTGCACAGATCGTGGTTCTTACATGCCCCATCATTACGATAATCTTAGTTCTTCAGGATGGGCTTGAAGCAACAATGGCACCAATGAGAGTAGAATTGTGAGAACAGTTTGGGGCTTCATCATATGTATCTTTCTATAAAGTGTCTCATTAAAATTGGACATCGCTGGTCGGCGAGACCTCCGATAAAACGATTCATCGATACTATCATAGCGAACATGAGCAGAAGATGAATTTGATTACTTTTTTTGAAAAGGGAGAAAAAAGGGGGCAAACGCAAATCCGAGCGTAGCGACAACCCCCATATTCTGGAGTTGTTGATGGTCCGGCTTCGTAGGACACCGCCAGGACAGCCTATCATCAGTCGAGGGAACGATCGCAAGGAGCTGTTTCTCCACGACAAGACAGGTGAAGCGTTTGGATTTTGAGATCGGATGGGGGTTGATGTGTGGTGACGGATGCTATCTGTTGTCGGCTAAGGACACTATTTTGAACGCGAAAAACTTCTCATCTCTCAGTCTGCCGCAAGCGCTGCTGAAAAACATCGAATCATTGGGCTATGCGGAGATGACTCCGATACAGGCGCAGAGCTTGCCGCCGATATTGCTGGGCAAGGATGTGATCGGTCAGGCCAAGACGGGCTCCGGTAAGACGGCGGCGTTTGGCTTGGGCATATTGGCGCGTCTCGATACGAGCAGCTTGCAGGTGCAGGCTCTGGTCTTGTGCCCGACGCGCGAGTTGGCGGATCAGGTTTCGAAGGCGATCCGACAGTTCGCGCGAATGAGTCCCAACGTGAAAGTGCTGACGCTTTGCGGGGGCATGCCGTCGCGGCCTCAGGTGAAGTCTTTGGAGCATGGCGCCCACATCGTAGTGGGAACGCCGGGGCGTATCGGGAAGCACTTGCGCACGAATGCCCTACGCTTGGAAGCGCTGCGCACTCTGGTTCTCGACGAAGGGGATCGTATGCTCGAGATGGGCTTTAAGGAAGAGGTGGATGCGGTCATCGCGAAGACGCCAGCGGGTCGGCAGACCTTATTGTTCAGCGCGACTTATCCGCAGGCGATTCAGTCGATCGCGGAAAAGGTGATGAATGCGCCGATGATGGTTCAGGTCGAAGCGAGCCCTGATAACGGGAGCATTCAGCAGTTTTTTTATAAGTGTGGCGAAGGAGAACGTCTGATGGCGTTGCGCCTTTTGCTACAGGAGCAGCGTGCGGAGACGGCTGTGGTTTTTTGCAGCACGAAAGTAGAAGCGCAGGAGCTGCGCGACGAGTTGCTTGGATTCGGCTTCAGCGCAATGGCTCTGCATGGCGACTTGGATCAAGGCGAGCGCGACGAAACGCTTGTGCTCTTTTCGAATAAGAGCATATCCGTTTTGGTGGCTACGGATGTAGCGGCGCGTGGGCTGGATATCAATTCTGTGGATGCAGTGATCAACTACCGGATGGCTCGGGACGTGGAAGTGCACGTGCACCGGATTGGAAGGACGGGGCGCGCGGGTAGTAAAGGGGTTGCCCATACGTTATTAGGCTCGCGGGACAGCTCGAACATGGACGCGCTGGAATCGCATTTCGGCAAGACCTTGCAGACGTCAGCCTTGCCGTCTCGCAAGGTATTGTCCTCGCAGATTGCGATGGCGCCAATGGTCACGCTGCATATCCGGCTCGGCAAGCGCCAGAAGATCGGCGCGGGAAACATCCTCGGTCTTCTGACGGGTAAGACAGGGGTGCGGGGCGATCAGGTCGGGCAAATTAATGTGTGTGACAGTTGGACGTATGCTGCGGTGGCCCGCGACGCGGTGGCTGCAGCTCTCAAGAAAATCGCGACGGAGACCTGGAAGGGGAAGCCCGTCAAGGCGTGGCGGATAAAGGAATAGGCAAAAGGGGGGCATGTCATTTTCCTCCTCTCCAGGAACTCTCAGAACACCCTCTTCACGGAGTTAAAGATTGCGGCAGCTCCATCATCCGACTGAAGTGACGGGTATCATGGACTCGTCTCTAATCGTCACTATCTTCATGCTACTCTCGGTTGGCACGGTTCTTTCGGTCCTCTTCGTTGTGATCAAAAACAGGGATCGCACCAACCACCTGCGCCTCTTGGGCGAGGAGTTAGGTGTCACTGTGGTGGGAGGCGATCCCTTCTTTAAATCGATCGAGTGGCTTTCCTTTATCAAGCGACCAACAAGGGTTTTAGGTGACTACCAGGGGGGGGCGCTCGAGGTCTGGCATTTTAGCCGTAGCAGTGGAAAAAGCAGTCATCCTTACACCGGAGTGCGACTAGAACTGAACAATCCGCGGGGTCTCACCTTCCAATTTTACAAAGAGGGATTTTTCTCAAAAATCGGCAAGACCTTCGGGATGCAGGATGTGAGCGTAGGTGTTGCGCGTTTCGATAAAAACTTCATCGTGAAATGTAGTGATCCCGACTTTATCCGAGTGGCGCTTCTGCCAGAGATTATCGATAAGTTTTACCATACCTTTGAAGAACATGGAGCCAAAGGAACCATAGAGCTCAAAGACAATAAAATCTATTACGAGGAAGGTGGACACATCCGCTCAGAAGAAAACCGTGCGCAATTCGTCGCAGTGATTAATTTATGCGCCGACCTGCGCGAGACCGCCTACATCTACAATCAGGGTATCTAACCGGTTAAGGCCTAAAGGGATCTCGTCTTTCTCACCAGAAGGGCTTCGCCACCTCCGCGCTAATGTGCTTCGAGAGCGAAAATGGGTTCAAACGTTTAAAATAAATATTACCTATCCCCGACTCCTGCCTCAAAGGTATGACACAAAGACATCGGTAACACTAAAATGGCGGTTATGCCATGAAACGAAACCGATGTAATGACTAAAAAGAACACTTGGTTCCTTTGCACTCTTCGAGCATAATAAGTGCCCAGAGGCCACCCGCCAGTCACCGCGGCCCCAGGGAAACCTACGGCTCACCATCTCAGAGTCGGCCTAAGGTCCCATAGCCACAGCAGGGGCAAATATCACGACCTAGATTCTGAGCATGCGCCATGCCGCACATTTTATTGCAGAATGATTACTCCCCCCGCCGTCTGCTAAATAGTAACAGCGCACCAGCACATCCCATAACTAGCGCAAAGGAAGAAGGTTCAGGAATAACGGAAACAAGAATCCCTCCATCAAAACCTGTGCCATCTAAGGTGGAGAGCATAGCTCCATCGGGAATCGAATTTATGACGTCGGAGGGAGTGGGGTCCCCCGGGGGGCCAGGGGTTCCAAATAAAGATCGGTAGTCAATAAAATCACCTGTTCCATTTATGGTGAGTGAGTCATCTGAACCGAAAAGATACGTAAATCGGAAACCATCAAAAAGAGTCGAGAGCGTTGGGTTGGGACGGGTGTCTGCTCGACTTAGAGTCGAAAGGCTAGAAAATGTAAATTGCCCATTACTAGAAACCCCTAAACCATCTATTCCAAAATTCACAGATCCAAAGCCGCCAGATTCTCTAGGCTGCCCCGAAGATGATCCTAATAGGGCCATTTCCTCCGTTACAGTGTTGATCACTAAAGTTAGCTGACCGTATGCCGCGCTGGCCAACATAAGACCAGACAAAGTAAATGCTGAAAAGACAATATGTTTCATAGATTCTGTTTAAGTTAAATTACTTCTTAGATAGACGGTTGAAGCAGCTAATGAAAACAGTTTTTTTTGATCAAAACCGATTCAATTATCAAACATAATAATAACGCTTTAGCCACTATAGAATTGAGCATCCCCCTACCCTCATAACCGAAAAAAAGATGGCATGGGAAGAGTTCTCAGTGGTGAGGAATCACTAGACTGACACTTCAGCCATGAAACATAATAAAAAACTCACTCCCACATCACTGCAACAACTGAAGCGACAACTGAAGCGACAACTGAAGCGACAACTGAAGTCATCAAGCTCGGTTCCGAGTGTTAGCGACAAGACCGGATCGCGAAGCGATACCGGAACATTGACATCCATAAAGCGAAGTATGTCGTGATCCGCCAGATCGACAATCAAGCCCCTCAATCTCCCAGAAGTTCGGCCCCGCTGAGTGCGTGGTTCGTGTGGTATGATCCGAGGATTATAAATCTTCGATCCGGTAGAAATAGGTTTTTCCGATTACTGTCGGTGTATGGATGACATGATTCTCATACCGGATATGGAGTGCGTTTCCCAAGAGTGAAGTCGCTTCCAGTTCAAGTGAGTTAAATCGATAGGATTTTTATATTTTGTGTTGAATCGATTTTAGTATCCTAAATGCCTGCACAAGCTCCATTAAGGCAAAAGCCCTAAAAATCCACACTTTAAAATAGGGTTTATTATTCATTTCATTCGATCTAATTTCTTGACGAAGGCTCAGGGCTCGTAAAAATAGCAAATCACTCCCCAAAATGGATGAATTTTATTCATCATAGTTATGAAAAAATTAATAAAAAAATTCTACTTCTTATCTTTAGCCATCTCTTGCTCTATTGGCTGTTTAGAAGCTGCAGAAAAAATTGAACTCAAATCGAATCAGTCTGTTGAAATCGAGGTTAACGATTCCGATCTAGGAATAGATATCACTGTATTTGATGGACGCGTGCAGGTCTTAATACGTGGCACAGTTGATGGGAAAGAAGTGAAGAAGCTTATTTCTGAAACTGGGACGGGACTGCGCGAGTCTACTTTTTCGAAAGTAGATGATAAAATTGTCGAAGTCATCGATTCGAATGGTGATGGTCATGCCGATTCCGAAGAGTCTGATGTAAAAAGCTCAGACGTAGAATCAGCTCCTATTAAGCAGGCAAAACCACGCGGCAAAAAATCGAAATGGCAAAAAGGGAGCAATAACTGAGGGTATGACACAAAGACATCGGGACGACCACAGGGTGGCAAACGCAACATATACAAATTAGTCGCGCTCATCTTTATCTAACTCCTTCGCCGTAGCGATTGCTATTCCTCCACGGCAAGAATCTGCAGGAAGAAGCTTTCGGGGGAGTCACCGGAAAGTTCCAGTATGATCGTCTCCGTGCCGTCGCCGTGGTCGACACTGTCATGCACGGTGTAATCCGTATTCAACTCCAGGGTGGTCCAGCTGGCACTTAAGTCTGACGTGCCTTCATAGGCGATAGTCATTCCGGGATCGGGCACGAAACGCGTGTAGCTGATACGGGCCTTGCCATCGACGATACTGAACTCCGGCTGGATCCGAGCCAGCGGGTCGTCCTGATTGGTCAGGGTCACGGTGACGAAACTACTGTAAATATATTGGCCGAAAAAGTCTTGAGCATAGGCGCGGACCCGCACCTCTCCATTTTCAAGACCGGTCACGACACCATCCTGTGAAATACTGGCTCCAACCCCAAACACCTGCCAAGTGACCTGGGTTTCGGGCGCGTCCTCCGGCAGGATCGTGGCGGTCATAGTGAGCGTCCCCCCACGTTCATTGATGCTGGCCGGCCCGGGAGTGACTTCAATGGACGTTACGGTTGGCGGACCAACTGCCTGATTCATGACCCACACCTGATGCGTGTCGCTGGGGCCGTCAGCGGAAGTCGTCTGAATTGTGGTGATGCCATTGCTAACCGCAGTCACGAGTCCCGAGCTGTCCACGGTGGCGACTGAGATATCGGACGACTGCCAAGTGAAGGTCGGATCGGTCGCAGCCAAGGGAGTATAGATCACCGTCATCTGAAGGGTTCCCAGATCTTCGGTGATCTGCGACACCTCGGATCGGTGGTTGGTGGAGTAGGCTTTTATGAGCTGCACACTTACATATTGATTGGTGGCTGTAACGGTGCGTGTTGCCGAAACCTCGGATCCATCCGTTGCCGTCACGGTGACGACGTATTGTCCGTTTGCCTGAGCACTGAAGACACCATCCTGGTCGATATTGACATAGGTCGAAGCCACTGACCAAGTCACTTCGGGGTTTGTGGCGTTGGCGGGTGTCACGACAACGTCGAAGTCGATGGTTTGCCCCAACTCATTCAGGATATCGGTGCTCGGTGTAATCGTAAGCGAAGTGACTAGTTGCGTGACTTCGACCTCCAGACTGGTCGTGATGCCGGAACCGTCGGACGCTGTTGCCGTCACAGTGGTGGTGCCTACTCCGACCGCTTCGAGCAGTCCACTCGACGACACTGTGGCTACGCTTGTGTCCACACTCCCCCATGACACTGCTGGGTTACTGGCGTTGATGGGGAAAACATCGGAGTAGAGCTGCTGTGTGCTGCCAATTGAGGCGAAATACACCTGCGAGGCACTCAGGCCAAGACTTTCCACCGGTATCACTGGCGGATTTCCATCCTGATTGCTCACGGCGATGGAGATCGAATCATCGACGCCCGCTCCGAAATTCGCCGTGGCCGTCACCACGACGGTGCCGTTCCCGGCTGCGGTCAAAAGGCCATCCGTATTGATCGTCGCCACAGAGGGGTTATCAACCGACCAGACCACGGCTTGCTCCGCCGCCTCCGCAGGTAAGCGAACGGCATCGAGGGATAGCGTTCCGTTATCCGTATCAATGGAGTTTGCAGGCGCCTGGATGCTCACGGAGGTGACCACCCGCTCCCCGACTTCCAACAAACGGCTATTAATGGGAAAGCCGTCGTCAAAGCTCTGCCGGACAGTGATGTTTTCCGCTGCGATATTTATTTCATAGACCGTGCCCAAGCCAGCACCAGAGCCGCCATACCGTGTCACGCCAAACAAGCGGCCCGCCCAGGTTTGTAAAATCGAGCCAGTCAGAATATTGGTCCCAGAACTGGCAAAGCTGTGAATGAGGTCGAAGTCCTCTGTAGACGGGTCGAAGCGGAGCAGACCTCCGTGCCCGTTCGTGCCTCCAGTCGATGCTTGCAAATAGATCTTTCCGTCCGGCCCCACTGCTGCCCCCTCAGCCTGGCTGCTGTCGGTAGTGAAATGAGCCTTTACAGTGAGTGTTGCCGAATCGAGATCGTATTCAAAGAGAGCCCCCCGGCTATTGTCTCCGCCCCAAATTGTCGTTCCATACAGTCGGCGTCCTTGCATGGCCAATATCGGTGAAGGTGCGCGACCTTCTTCCAATCCGAAATGGTGCAACACGGTCCACGTGCTGGTGTTGAGATCATACTCGAAAAGAACGCCATCATCCATCGAGCCCCCACTGTAGATGGTCCCGATGATGCGATGGCCATCTACCAAAATCATATTCTCATCAGCGAAGGTGGATCGTCCCTCTGCATTGGAATAGTCGTAGACAAATTCCAGCGAGCGGGCACCAGGGTCATATGCGTAGAGCGACCCGCTGGATTTGTTGGAGTTGATGTATAACTTCCCGTCGGGTGCCAAAAGGAATGCCTGCCCTAAATAGATATTAGGATGATACTCGATCGTGAAAGTGTCATGCTCGAGGTTGTAGGAGTAGATGACTCCGTTGCCATGCTCGCCGCCCTGCGCAGTGAGCCCGTAGAGACGCCCGTCCGGCCCCTCGGTTAGCGCACCATTGGGCAACTCCCCTTGGATGCCGCCTTTGAAATGATGAACTTTATCAAAACTTCCCCCATCCGCATCCATCCGGAATAGGTAACCGGCGTCGTCATCCCCTCCGGTGAAGGAAGTCCCCCATACCTCGGAATACTGCCCTAAAGCCGCACCGGACGCGAAAATCAGGAGCGCCCCCATGAGCAAGAGTCGGTAAACGGAAAGCATACTCTCAGAAATGGCAGTTAAAACCGATGTATTCAAAGACATCATCCATATTCTACGTAGTTTTGCTCGATCTGTTGACCTTGTGGGTTGGTTTATTCGTCTCATTATAAAAGCATCATAGCATATTAAAAGTTAACGGGAGATGAATGTGCTCAAGATTTGCCTGCTCATAGCAGTCGGGTATGATCCGAGGACATACCATCAGTCTACTTTTGTATCGTTTTATTCGAAGCTGGTATAGATAGATCTGGATGCTCTTCAACCATCTCCTTAACTAGATTTAGACCTGCTTGGTCTTCCCCATAAATCCAGCGCTCAGACTGAATCACTTGTAGGAAATTAACAAAATCGACGCCCGAACCTAGTCGCTTGACTACCAGAATCATCGGGTAATCCTTGAAGGATGACTACGCCGACTGAGGAGAACTTCAAATACTATAAAAAAGCCGAAAACAAAGCGCTCGAGATTCTAGCGGAGATGAGGGCGACGACACCTAAAAAAATGGACATTGAACTCGCGCTTCTGGTCGCGATTTTTGAGCTGCACAAAGGCGAGATGCCCGCCGAAGCAATCAGCAAAATCGTGCAAGGTCACCTTGAAACAGTTGAGCCTTATTACGCCTCTCAGGCACCGAAAGAACATTGAGTGCAAGAAAAGATCACACGGAAGGAGTTGCCAGCGGTGATAAACTAACGCACCCCAACTTAAGCGTTCGCCCTGTTCTCAGTCCCATAGCGACTCAAGAAAACGGCGATGACCTCCTCCTTGATCGGCAAGAGTTCAGCTGCTGTTTGCAATGGGCGATAGAGTGCTGGAAAATTAAACAATCCTTGTGTTAATCCGTAGAAGACTTGTGTGGCAAGTTCCGGATCTTTCACCTCTAGCCGCTGGTCTTTAGAGGCCGCAATTAGCCATGCTGTAAATTGCTCATTTTGGCATTTATTATCGCTTCCAGCCTGCTGACAGAGTTCCGGACTGCGCACAAAAATCGAGGTCAAGACACGGGCCAGCGACACTCGGGTGGAGTCCGTCACAAAGTAGAGTTCGGCATCTATAAAGCTACCCAGCTGTGACTCCAAAGACGCTTCGCTGGAGTAATCAATCTGCTTCAGCTCTCGTTGACCCGCCATAAGTTCCTCGATGACGGCCCAGAGTAGTGCCTCCTTGCTCTCAAAATAGTTGTAGACGGTTCGCTTTGAGGCGCCGGAAATTTCCGCCACAAGATCCATCGAAGCGCCATCGAAGCCCTCCTTCTCAAAGGCTTTTATCGCACCTGATAGGATGGATTCTCGCTTTTTGATCTTTCTGCGCTCATTGCCAGCCTTCTCTAGAGGATCAGTCATGGCTCTCTTGGATATATACTACATGGAGTCGTGCAATTTTTTTGTTCATAAAATAGACTACACCGAGTAGTGTAACATGTAGTTGACAACTAAACTACACGGTGTAGTTTATGTATTATCAATATGAAAAAACTGGCACCACTCATTCTCTGCATACTAGTCATTGCGGTCGTCGGATGCTCGACAACTGCCCAAACAGAATATTACAGGTCCAAGGATTCCGTAGGTGAACGCTACCAGATCGGGGGCAAGCTTGAGCCATGCATCGTAGGGGCTGCCGAGTTAAGTATCACCATTAACGACGAGCCGATCATCCAGGAGAGACTGCCTGTGTTCGCCAATACGGCAGAAGTCTCTGGCGAGTATGAAGGAAAGCCGGTCTTAGTTTCGCTCACGCGGGTCCACAACTTCGGGTCGAGATATGTGCGGGTCGACGTAAGCATCGGGGAAGAGCGGGCTGCCTCGCTTGCATTCTAAGGAGTTCGAACGATACCACCAACGTATACAGCCAAGGCTCCGGTCATGCCATATTTTAAGAATTCAGAGTGGGCCATCCTGATCGGGTTGCTACTGCTGAGCTTGGTGCCCTGTCTCGGCGGGATACTGCGACTCGTCGACCTCGTGAATGGTTCTGGGTTCATGCCTGACAATCCGAGGATACGATCCGCACCGATTCCAGTGATCTTCCACTTATTGGGCTCGGTTCCTTATTGCATAATCGGTGCCTTTCAATTCCTCCCAAGTTTCAGAAGGAGATATCCTCAGTGGCACCGTAGAGCTGGCCGCCTATTGGTGCTTGCGGGTATTAGTGCCGCCCTCTCGGGATTATGGATGACTCACTTCTACGCCTATTCTGAAGCGCTTCAGGGTAAGCTCCTTTATGCGGTTCGTATGTTCGTTGGATTCGGTATGGTCACGTTTATTTGGCTCGGGCTTTCTGCGGTTTTCAAAAAGAAAATCCCGCAACACAAAGCATGGATGCTCCGCGCCTATGCGCTCGGACAAGGCGCCGGCACACAGGTGCTAGTCGCGATACCATGGATGCTAGCAGTCGGCGAGCCCAGCGGACTCATCCGGGATCTTTTGATGACACTCGCGTGGGTGATTAACTTGTTTGTGGCGGAAGCGTTGATTCACCGAGGGCGCAGAGAGTGGCCACTTAGCGTTTGAGAGCAAAAAGATGACATGGGAGGAGTTGCAGACGGTGAGGAATCACCAAAACTACCATTTCTACCAAGTCATCTTTTTCTGTGCTCTTTTTTGTTCTCTGCTTAACGACATGTCCCGTTTTTCTGTGCAGTGAAACATGCAATCGCATTAACATTAAATCCAGCTATGGATACAGCAAAATGTCTTGATAATGCTCCTACACTTACTAAGCTAAATCACGTTCTCTACCATGCATCAATCTTAGTATTTATCCTGCCGAATGAATTTTCAGGTAACAGGCCTAAAACTCGCAAAAATCTTAATCTCCTAATATTCGTAAACACAGTCATGACCTATCAGGCCCCATCTTACCTTTTAAGCAACGAACCACTGCGTTCTGCGCGTTACCTAGACTCGGATAACGGCAAATATCGATTAACTCTGGATCCTCATGGTAATCTAGCGGTGAATCATTTGCCGATCGGAGGCCATGCACCGGTCTGGAGGAATTTCCAGTCTTCGCAGACGAATGGAACCAGCAGTTATGCAATGCTTGGAATGAATGGTGTGTTGACGATTCTCAATGGAACTGAACTGACGCCTGGGGACTTTATTTGGGACAATCAAGATCAAAGCACGTTTTTGCCAGCGGCACCTGGGAAGTCGATTTTGAAATTGGGCAACGATGGAAATCTCGCAATTTACGCCTGTTCCAGCCCGGATGCGATTGATCAACGGACGATTCTTTGGAGTTCAGAATCCGGAGATGGATTGAACCCTTATCACACTTTCGTAAGGCAAGACCCGTGTTCGCTGTCGGGGTTTTGGATGATGAAGTGCAAGGACCCTGACAGCTACCAGTATGCCTTTGGTTATCAGAACAGCAGTCTCAGTTTTCGACAGCAAATTGACGATTATTGCCTTTTGGAGCCGCATGCAGTCGGTTCTGCGGTGCAGGGCCAAGCGGGATTTTTTGCCCTGAGCTACAACCAGGTTTCGTTTTCGAAGGTTTCGACAGACAAGAAGACGACGCAATATTTTAGGAACAAAGACGATCATTTCGATACCACGAGCAATATTGACGAAGCCTGCCGTTTTCTCGTTGAGTATGATCAATTACACCCGGATGATTTCTGTATATCGTCTTGGACTCCGGATGGTAATTTCCTCGGCTATTGGGATGCGGATAATCCTTCAGACGGCTCAACAGTAACGCTGTGTCATCCCGATAAAAAACGATACAATCTTTCGATGGTCTGTCGTTTTCCGACACCTGGAATGGAAGTGAGTCAGCCGATTGCGGGCGACGTGCAGTTGAAGAACAAGGAATACGATAGCACGCGTCAGTCGGTTTTAATTAATGGCGAAAGCGATCTGGGATTTGTCTTCGATTCTAGTCGTCGCAAAAGTGATTTTTCCTGGTGGGATATTCACTGGGAGGCAAACTGGAAGATGGCTCAGATTGGCGGATGTTCGAATGGGCCTTGGACGAGCCTAACCCCGGTTGCATTTAATGATGAGAGTCCAAGTGTGCGTTCTACTCCCATGAAGCTCTATGGAAGCTCACCTCAAAGCACTTATTTGCTAGGGAACGGGCTAGGGAGTTTCAATTTGACGACCCAGATTGAGGAGCCGGCCTTGATGAATGGCGATTGGTTGATCTCGGGTGTAGGCGCTACCGGAAATCAAGTGATTACCTGCCAGGATGGATACATGATATCGAGCCCTGAGCGCTCAATTTATAATAGTAATGTCGATGATCGTTGTGCGTTCGGCATTACAGTCCGAGATGACTTACATATGGAGATCTTGGAAAATCCGGTTGCTTCTGGAAGCTCCATTGTCGACCTCGCTTTTCAAGACGGTTCCAAGATTGTTGTTTCAGAGACAGGGATCGGTAAACAATACCTTCAAGCGGACCATAGTCCTGAAACTGGGACTGCTTTCATTTTTGCTCCGGAACCGAACAACATCTTTTCCCTGCAGGTCTTGGGTAGCCGAGAATGGGTAAAATGGGAGGCGTCGACGCAAAAATATTTGACGGTGAACGATTTCAACGAACGGTCATTTTTCCAACTGAAAGTGCGCTATGGCCCTGATGCATGCCCGCAACGGGGAGAGGTGCTGACGAGTCCAGTCGAAGGCTTTAAGGGAAATTGGCAGACAATCGATTCGGACCTCGAGAACTTTACGATGTTTAAAACAGGTGGAGCTATACCAGTGGAGTCGGTGCAAGTTGGACCGCAAACGCTTTGCTGGCTGTATCAAAATACTAATTACAGCGGAAAAGCTGTTTCGGTGACTTCTGGCTTTTCGTCGTATTATGACAATGAGGGGTACCCCCTCAGTTTTCAGTCAGCCAAGGTAGCCAAGTTGAAGAGTCCATACCAGTCGGGGATCACAATGGTCTCCAAATTGATGACCGACTATGTGTGGAATGGCAGCAACAAATCGTATGCGGAAACGGAAAATACCTGGCGTGTCACGCTCACTTATCGGAACCCGCAGGGAACTGGCTACGCAGGAGAGAAGATGCGCGTCAGCGCAGCGGCCTCGTTATCATTCACAAGTAAAGGCTCAGAATATCAGATCAATCCGAGTGAAGCGGACCACAAGTCGGTCTTATTGTCACCGGACCCTTCGGGGAATTTGATCCTCAATATCGCTGCGCCGACAGACGAGGTCAGTCCGCCATCGCTCTTGGTCGCACTCGAAGGTGACGATGATAATGTATGGACTCTACTGGAGCCCTCCGAGCCGCTCTTGAAGAGCATGAAGGGGATTTCCGCGAATGAGGTGCAAAACGGGTTTGGCGGAGCCGGGGATGACGGCAATGCGAGCCGAGGTGGCTTGGCAGACGGCGATCAACCCTTGTCGGATGTGCAGTCCCAAGGCGTGGCAGACTTTTGCAATGTCATGGGCGGATCGATACCTGTGGACAATGGAAACGCCTATCCGATGGGGACGGGCATTGGCGCGCGCGTTCGCAACAATCAACAGAATGAAGCTTCCGACGGAATGATGCAGGCGGCTTTTTCGAAGGAGTATTCGATGCTCGATAAGCACGTCGTCTTTAAGCTAGATACTAAAGAGAAAATAGAAAGCTGCCACTGCGAGTCGTTTCACGACGGTCTTACTGAGCTAACCCGTGATTTCGAACCACATCAGATCGAAACTGTGGCGGTGGGTATTACCCCCAAGCAACTGAATGCATTGGTCTCCTGGAGGAATATTAAGGGGTTTTTCGTTTCGGGCTTCAAAAAGGCGATCCATGGTCTCGAGGAGTTTGGCAAATGGGTCTACAGCGGAGTGAAGGCCATCGTGTCTTGGATCGATGAGAAGACGGGCATTTTGAAATTGGCTCACTTGATCATCGAGACCGTGGAGCACGTCCTGACTTTTGTCACGGAAGTGTTTTTGGCGATTGCTCTGTTTACGGTGACCGCGTTGTTGGCCTTTTTCAGCTTCGTCTTCAACTGGCAGCCCGTCCTGGATATGCAGAAACGGGTTAGCGATACGCTCGATGGCAATTTCTCGAATCTTCGAAATCTCTTGGTAAACTATGGCCCGCAACAGCTGCAGAACGTCATGGATAAGGGGCAAGATATCCTGACGGCGATCGATGAAGTGATCGCCAAATGTGGCTACCGTTCAGAAGATGTTGCTAATTTGGAGACTGATGATTGGCCAGCATCTCTGCCGCATGAGGATAACATGAGTCAAGCACGGAGCGTTCCGAATGACAATTGGCTGATGGATAAGGTGCAGGCGAGCAGTGATGATTGGCCGGTTGAGGATGTCGCTATGGACAATTTTGTGGGGCTTTTCGAGGGGTTTCACGAGCAAATATTTTCCGCCAGAGATGAGGAGCCTTCGGAGGCGCAGATTCAGGAGTTTTGCGATGAATACAACGACGCGATGAAACAAATTGAGGCGAAAGGTGGGCGATCCAATTGCTTGAATTATCTTGTCGGAGAAGTGCTCTACATCGTTCGAAGTCTGATACAGGCGGCAATGAGCGGCATGCAATGGGTAATGGATCGTATCTTTGAAATGATCGATAATCTGCTGGAGCGCTTTAGCGAGATCATGAATCATGAGATCGATTTGGGGCCATTTAACTATCTCTATGGTATTATTACGCGCGATTCGACCGATTCGGATCAACGAATACTGACGATCAAAAATCTAGTCTGTTTTGCGTTGGCGATCCCCCTAGTGGTTGAGGAGTCGATTCGGTCCTTGTTCTCTAAGAAGGAGCCTTCTGACAAAATGGTATTGGCCTACGAGGATGACGAATTTTTAAAGAGCATATCTATTTTCGGTTCTGCTCTGAGTGCGATTATGGCGCCGATCAGGGATACTTTTGAGGCAGAGATGCTTACCTTGGGGTCGGCCGCAGAGCCGAATCTCGCAGCAATCAAAAGATCGAAAAACACAATTGGGATTTTCAACGCGTTCACGGTTATTAGCCGAGGGATCGGAACTACCTATCCCTTTGCGTCCTGGGCCGAAAGGGGAACTCCGACCGATCCCATGTCTATTGCACCCTTGTTCGCCCGAGGATTGGGGGTTCTTTCCCCAGTCTTTGGATATTCGGTAATTGTGACGACCCCTGCTGGAGCCACAAAGAATGTAGCTGCGGTTGGACCGTTTCTTCAGTGTATGACAGGTCTGTTCTCGATCGCGGCAATCGGTGATGCGATATATACCGCAACAACAAACGGAACTCATGTGTCGAATAAGCAAATTGTTTTCACGGTCGCATCCACCGCTGCTGGATTAGAAAATTGTTTGAAAGGGGCAACGGGAGTCGCGTATCTTTTGCGAACCCCGGCTATCACCGAGTATGTGCTGATCGGTGATGTGATATTGTCCGCAACAATTGTTGGATGCGATATTACGGTAGCCTTTATGGATTAGGGATCGTTTTCGATAAACCAGTATTATGCATTCGAGCAATAGGGAGACATTCCGTTATTCTTATAATTAGACCTTACGGATGGCACAGAGGTCGTCGCTCCATTTGTTCATGTTTAAGCATTTTCGAAAAGTGTGGGAATTGGTTAAGACAAAGCGCTGAGTAGCGGCATGTCATTACCTTTGTAGTTCGTTGAAACAAGACAGGAGGCATACGAACCAAAGATTCTTTCCTTCCCGACTCCGTGATTACCGTTTTTTCGACTATCTACATGTAACATCCAACTGATAGCGGCCCATTATCGTTAAAACCCACCTAAAATGCTATAAATTCACGATATTCATTGCATAACCGTTAAATAATGACAACTTATCGCTAATGCCCAATACCTTCCAAGTCTTCCGCTGTATCAAGGATTTACAGGCTCGCTACCTGAAGGCCGCGTCAGGCAAGGAGTCTTTGTTGCGTCTGATCTACGAATCTGAAGTAACCGAGCAGGTCTACAATTCAAACGCGATTGAGAATAGCACGCTATCTCTAGAAGAAACAGATAAGATCTTAAACCAGATCGATCTGGATCGTTTTATAAATGAGCGCGAACTGTTCGAGGCGAAAAATCTCGCACGGGTCGTTGAGTATATTGATCAAAAAGCGAAGCAAGAAGCGCTGACTTTGGATATGATGCGCCTGCTACACAAAATGCTCATCAGCAATATACGTGATGATATTGCGGGCCGATTCAGAAAACCGGATGAGTGGGTTCGAGTCGGTAACCACATTGCAACCGATCCCTTGCTGGTAGTCGAGCAGCTCGAAAACATGATGATCGCCTATCAGACAGGCTCTCAGGATAGTATCATCACACGTATCGCCCGCTTCCATTTAAGCTTTGAGCACATCCACCCCTTCGTCGATGGGAATGGCCGTATCGGACGCGTTTTAAATAACTATCTGCTGACCCGTGAAGGGCATGTGCCGATCAACATTAAGTTCATTGACCGCAGTGAATACTACGATGCATTTGCCGCTTTCGACAAAAAAAGCAACCTGTCGTTGATGGAGCAAATCGTGGGCAAGGCACTCACGAGTTCCTACCACAAGCGACTCGCCTACCTCGAAGGCAAACAGATCCTCTCCCTTGCGGACTATGCAAAAAGCAGCAAGCAATCGCACTCCAACCTACTGAACAAAGCAAAACGCCAAACCATCGAAGCTTTTTGGGAACGAGGCGTCTGGAAGATCGGTGCCTGAAGCTAAAACAAAAAAAGATGACATAGGAGGAGTTCAGACGGTGAGGAATCAGTAGACTGCCATTTCGACTATGTCATCTGACTCCTAGCCCAGGCTATGAATATCATAGGTGGCGTGCGTTTGAAAAGGTGGATCGAATTACGTTTTAGGGCTTCAACAATAGCTTCCGAATTTGAGGTGTTACGAGGTCCTCCAAATGGAGTAAAAGCAGAGTTCGACTGCTAGCCGAACCATTCCAAATCTGCCACTTATTTCATATTGCACTACAATTTACTTGTTTCTTACGTGATTCCTTAAGCGGGCGATTATCTGGGCCGGTTGTAAACGTTCTCGTTTAAGTTTACCTTCATCAACTATATGAGAATAAGTCTGCTTAAAATAATGGCTCTTCGTAAGATCTTGTGGAGAAAGCTGAATGGAATCAATTTATTCCGATGATTTCCCAAGAAGAACACTAC
>JAYMFV010320863.1:0-31418 GCA_036784875.1 Internoretia fryeana | reverse complement strand
AAATCAAACAAATAAAAATCTGAAAAAATGAAGTGCAGCGACTCGCGTCGCCAAACTGCCCCTTTTCAGAGGTGCCCCAAAGTGACTCTTTGTCTACTTCGCATTGAATTGTTATTCAATGCCGTTAGTGAACTCTCTGAATCTCCAATGCGCAATGGCGTTGCGAAGGTTCAAAATACCCCACCCTCCCCCAAAAAAATAGAAATGACAATACATAAACAAAACCTATTAAAATCAGCCTTTGCGCTAATTACAATAGGAGCATCCCTATTAGTTCCGCAGATATCAAACGCGGATGAATCATGGATGAGAGGCGGCAATTGGGCCGACGCTCGCGATAATTACGTGGATGGCACCCTCGTTTTATCGGGGCTTTCAAGCAGTTCTGGAACAATCAGTCATAGAAATGAAGCTGATGCGATCGCAAGTTACGCGCAAGGCATCGGCATGAACATGATTCGGATGCCAATCAATCCGCAAATCGTTGCTAATAGCACCAAATGGAGTCGCTACAAGGCGGCAATTGACGAGCTCGTCAATGAAGGTATGCACGTAGTCTTGGGCTGCTGGGAAGGCACAAACAAAGACGGTTTTGTTGACGATCTGGCTGATTTTGAAACAATGTGGCGGACGGTAGATGCCACCTACAAAAACAACTGGAATGTATGGTATGAACCAATCAATGAACCTCATGGTTATAGCAGCGCAAACCTCATTAATCTCTATCGGGACGTGCTTGGTTGGCTGACGAAGAATGATGGACGTTTCATCCTCGCTGGTTGGGGCTACTCTGAAGATGTGAATTCAATAGGAGCAAGCTCATATCTGTCTAACTGCAAACTCGGCCAACACATCTACGCTTGGTATGGCCATCACACCTCGGAATCTAACTGGAAAGCTGAACTAAGAGGACGGATTGGCAGCTATTCTAACCGTACGGTCGTTACTGAGGCGGGCGCTGGTGCTACCGGTGGTAAGAACTACACTGGTTCAGCTAACGGGGACAAAGAGATCAGCTTCATCAAAGGGATCACCACCGTTATTCGTAATGACAATCTTGGTTTCATTTATTGGCCAGCGTTTAGAGACGGGGACAGCTATCGTCTGTTTAATAATACGACAAGCTCTACCCTTACAAATACATCCCTGAAAAATCGTATCCGATACGGCTGGGGGATATAATTAGCTCAGTAGATTTTAGGCATTAAAACTCCCGAAGAAGCGGGGCGGGAAACTGCTCCGCTTCTTTTTCCTATTTCTAATTTCCCCCAACTTTCCCCATGAAACTTACTGCTCTCATTGTCTTGCCCGTTCTTATCGTATTCGCATGGTTCGCTTCACTTAAATTTTCATCAGACACGACCACCAAATTAAGCCCACAATCCTTCGTAAGCTCCTCGAATCAGCAGCCCGAAATACTGGCCCCTCAAACGGTCGATTCTAATTCGAAAGAATCAATCGAACTCGTTCCAAACTTAGTTTCCACTTTCGATAGATTCACTCAAAACATTCAAGATTGCGCGAGACTGCACTTAAGTCCACAAGAGACACTAACAGCACTTAAGGCAATGTATGTCGAAGATCCTGATGCTCTAGTCGACGTTATGCACAGCCTAGGACAAATGCCTCTCGATGTGAAACAAGAGCTACTGCCTTTGCTCGGTGAAGCATTGGTTCTATGGTCCGACGTCAGTGGAGTTTACGTTGCGATGCTCGCATATCCTTATACTGAGATGGCCCCATCGGCAGCAGCGGGGTGGGCGGCAGACTTCCTTACCATAAATGACCGAGCCGATCTAGTTGCTGCCAGTATAATGGGAAACCTAGCTGCGACCGACGAAATAAAAGCCATTGAACTCATCCAGAGGCTTCCCGAGGCCGCACGTGAAAAGGCGATCGGTTCCCTTGCCGACTCAATTGATCTATCAGATATCGATTATATCGCTAACCTTTCACTTAGCATAGACCCAGATGCTTCGGCTCGTTTAACCAAACGGATATTTGATAGGCTTGGATACGAACGTCTTGATGAAACAGCTGCTTGGTTAGCGACAAATCCGGATGCAGACAAATAGCAAGGAGCCGCCGCAGCTATCGGACTCCATATGACTATTCAGGACGATAAGCAGAAAGCGATCATCTGGGCTGACTCACTAATCAATGAAGAGGCGCGGGCTTCAGCTATTTCTGCAGTGTATCAAAGGTGGTCACTCGGAGATCCATCGGGGGCCGTTCACGACATTTTAACTTATTATCCAGATGCACTTGAACTCATGAGTGATGCCTTTAAGGGTGCAGCCGAAACCCGTAGTAATAGTGCAACTTTCTTCTGGGATACCGCGTTGGAATTAGAGAACACATCGGCTCGTGCTTTCGCAACATCGGGCCTCTTGGAGCCCATGCTACTTCAGAGCGGACTTGCACTCACTCAGGAAAAAATCAATACGCTACCTGAAGGCAGTTTAGAACGTAAGACTGCGGAGTTAACGCTAAAAGAAATTATTAAGCGTCCGATCATAGCAGTTCGAATCAAGGAACTTGCTGAAATGGCTCAATAGAATACGCGTGAAAAACTATAATGAATTGCTTAAATCAATTTTCCCCACGAACTCACGCTAAGTTTCATATGTGAGAGATAGAAGAAGGTCTGAACGGTTTCTATTTTCCTCATTTCTTTATTTAAACCTAAATAATGTATAGGGTGGTGCCTCGCTTTTGAGTGGTCGCTTGCAGCAACTGATTACGGATCAGTGACTACGATAAATGGGACAGTGCGTTTCGTTCAAATTACATACTTGACTTTCTTAATTTTTAATTGTTATTACTAACATTCGTTGAATCTCTATTCTAGTAACTTTTTGAAGTTACACCCTTCATCTTACCCCTATGAAATTTCAATCCCAAATTCGTTTGTGGTTAAAGCCACTGATTCCATCCGTTTTGATCTTCGCTTTATTGGTAGGCTCCCCGGTGCTTGCCGATGACCTGCCTGGTGGTTTGTATGAGCACCCATCCTATGGATTCAACTTCGTTAATTATGTAGGTAATTCTGTCGAAAATGACGGTCTGTTTGGTTGGAATGTTGATAGTGGAGTCAATCTAATCAGCCAATCCGTTGGTGCAGGAACGGACTCTTTTATGCGCATTAGCAGTAATTCGAGTTCTTGGACAATGGCGTATTACAATGACTTTGGTTACTTTCAGCCGAATGGAACGGATTTTACGGTGACGATGAATTTAAGGATTCCGAATTATCTGACTTCCGAGAGTAGTAATTCCTACTTAATTGTTAACATTGAAACCGGAGACTCTGTCCTGAAGCTCCGACTTAACAAAAATGGAATTCAATGCAGTAATAGCCTCAATCAATGGAAAACCATATCAACCACTACTTCTAACGCGTATAAGACTTATGCTCTTAAGGTGAGAGATGGAAAACTTCAAGAGGCCTTTATTAACAGTTCTGCACAGTCGTTTTCACCCATAGTGCTTCCAGTGTCATCCAATCGTTTGCTCGAGTTGAGAGTCTTGGGCAGAAGTAATTCAACAAATTTCATTGCTGATTTTGATGAGTTTTTTATTTATTCCATGCCCAACCATATCAATCTTTTGGAAGCTGCAAATGCTTCTACGAATGCTGGTGGAACGGGTGATGGGACACACTTTATGCATCTTGGAATTGGTGATGACGGTATTCCAGTTGGTGTGAATGCAAATGGTGGCGGTTACATTACTCAAATTTATAATCAGGGTGATGGTGTTCGAATCGAAGATAGCCAAAACTTAGGACCGATCCTGGATGCACAACCGCAGTATGGTGCGGGATCGAATCAAAGCATTCGAGGGCAAATGCATGGAAACCGATTTAATCCGGTCCAGGCTGGTATTTCCAAGTTTATTGGGCATGTAGCAGACGTGACAAAGTTGAAAAAAACGGGTGCTGTAGCTGTGACAAGCTCTGCAACAGCAAAAATATTAGTCGAACAATTTCCCACTTATAATGACCCCACTACAGAATATGCTGAAAATCTCACTTACGACTTTGATGTCGATGGGGTCTCCGCTTCGTATTCTGGCGCAGTCATAGATCCTGAAATTAATGATGGCATCAATGAGTCTGCGATCTCCGCAACCGAGGAAGGAATTACTGAATTGGACTTTTGCGGTTACTTTCAAGATGTCAGCATAGCAAGTGATGGCCGGCCAACTATGTTATCTTATGGGGAATGGAAGTATATCCGTCCACCTTGCCATATCCTTCAACTCTCTCGTGAAACCGGAGCAATCAGTGCCTCTCTGACGCCTGTGCAGATTTCTACCGAGCCCGGCAGAAGTATATTAAAGACGAGGGATACAGATTTGGGTAGTATGCGAGTGATGCGCGAGGTTCGCAGCAATAGCGACTTTGGATACACTTGGGTTCATTGGAAAGAGAATGGAGCTATTAGAAAGGGGCGATTGACGGGAACAATCGCAGACAAAATACCGGGTGAAGTGAGCTCCTATGTCTTCGAACTCTTTGATACGAATTCATCAAACGCTAAGCCCGACAATAATCTCGTTATTTTGGCGAAGAGTGGGAATCGAAACGCAGCTGGCGCAATGGGAATTTACTATCCAGATACGACAGTCAACCAATTGGGAACGGTCGGTTATAATCGGAGCACTGATGCAGTTGTTTATCAAGAAGACCGGCGTACCAGTGTTCAGATTCAAGTTGACTGGAGAAAGCTCAACTGGGTCAGACTCCGCCTTTACACCTTTACTCGGGG
The DNA here is from genome assembly GCA_036784875.1 of Internoretia fryeana. Classification (NCBI taxonomy): domain Eukaryota; class Phaeophyceae; order Ectocarpales; family Acinetosporaceae; genus Internoretia; species Internoretia fryeana. Next base: position 26,646 of record JAYMFV010320863.1, on the reverse strand, counting down.
GCTATTTAGCCCTAGCAGAGTTGACGATGTTTATGAAGGCTTCCGGTCAGAGAATTATACGATTTTCGGAACACCTAATGAAATTTACGATAAAGTCGAAAATCTGGTTCAATAAGAGCGAGGGTAGTATCCTAAGCCCCTTAGCTTTATTTGATTGGTAGCTTTCAGGAAAGAAATCGAAAAAGATTGTTCGATTTACACATGCATTGGCTTAGCCGGATCGTGTCCTCATTCGGCTTGCTGCTGAGCATTCGTCCCGCATGTTTGTGGCATGAAAACCGAAGAAGAGACCCCTGAACCACACAAGCGCCGTGTGCGTTACAAGGGGAAGAACCCGCGGCGCTTTGAGGACAAATATAAAGAGCTCAACCCTGACCGTTACAGCGAAACCGTAGCTCATGTGCTCGCTGCTGGTAAAACGCCCGCTGGGCAACATGTGCCGATTATGGTGGGCGAGATCATGCAGGCACTATCGGTCCCGCCGGGTGAGCGAGTGGTCGATTGCACGCTTGGTTATGGAGGTCATGCTGCAGAACTGTTGAAAGCTGTGCAGCCTAGTGGCTGCTTGCTCGCAGTCGATCAAGATCCGATTGAGTTGCCTAAAACGGAGACGCGTCTGCGCTCAGCTGGCTTTCCGGCAGAATCTCTGCAGTGCGAACGTACCAACTTTGTCGCACTGCGTGCAGTGCTGGCTAAAATAGGCTGGCACGAGGGGGCCGATGCCATTCTCGCCGACCTTGGTGTCTCTTCGATGCAGATCGACAATCCAGAGCGAGGTTTTAGCTTTAAGCACCAAGGACCGCTCGATATGCGAATGAACCCTAACAAGGGGATGTCCGCCAGTGCCTTGATCGAGAAATTGAATGAGCGGGAACTTGCAAATCTGTTGAGCGAAAACGCGGATGAGCGCAACGCCGCACGCCTAGCCAGTGCCTTGGCCAATCAGACATTTGAGACCACTGGCGCACTCGCTCGCGCCATCGAGCAGGCTCTACCAAAAACTTTTGATGAAGATCGTATTAAACTCAGTCAGCGCCGTGTTTTTCAGGCGCTCCGTATTGCGGTAAACGATGAATTTAAAGTTCTCGATGGCTGGTTGCGGGGGTTACCAGACTGCCTCAGGCCAGGTGGGCGTGTCGCTGTCTTGACCTTTCACAGTGGAGAGGATCGTCGGGTGAAAAAGGCTTTTAAATCGGGACTGGTGAATGGACTTTATAGTGCGATCAGCGAGGATGTCATCCGCGCTTCTTTTAGTGAGCAGCATGAGAATCCACGTGCAAGCTCTGCAAAATTACGTTGGGCTGTGAGGGCGTAGCGATAGACCTTTTTCGACGGTCAAGCTGGCGCCTCTATCGTTTTAGGAATGTTTAAATTAAATGTCCGTCTCAAATCTGATGAACTGCTTGTCATCGTCAGTTATTGGCGTCTCGCCTCGCACGCGGCGTCCTTCTAGATCATTGATAAGTTCAAGATCTACGCCTTCTTCTGTCCAGCTTTCGAGATCGAATGAACGTTTTGCCAAGACTTCGCTCAGTGGCACATCCTGGTTGAGTGGCATCTCCAGTCCGAGCATCCCACCATCGAAAGTTCCTGTGCACGGGTTTTGATCCCAAGCGAATGGGCTTCCTCCAGACAAGAATTCAATCCCGAGTTGCTGGCCGTCGCCATCGAGATCTAGATCGGTCTCGCGTTCGGTGCTGAGCAGTTGGTAATAGTCGGCCCATGCGTCAAAGTTAGACAGCACGGTGGGCACCATGAAGTCTGCGAAGCGGAGCTCCGATTCCACCTGATCATCAAGTTCGTTGGACTGGAGTAGGGGAGTTAAGGTGAATGGAGTTTGGATAAAGGTCTCCGGATAGCTCAGCACGTTGATCCCCGCGAGACCGACGGTGTCTTTCGGATCATCTGATTGAAGGCCAGGAGCGGGAACCACGAGTGGCTTAAGGTAACGGCTGTTAAAATTGGGGAACCCAGCTCCAAAGCGGACCATCCCTTCGTAAGGCAGGTGATAGATGGCCGCGCTCCCTCCATTTTGAGAGTTCTCCAAACCATTGACATCACCCAGCACGAGCAAGCCATCTCCCGCATCAAGGATATCGACGAAACCATTGTAGCTCGGGCCGCCAAATTCTGTGTACCAGCGCACGCCGAGTTTTTCATTGAGCCCCATCGTCCATGAGCTAGACAACGCGGAAAAATTGGCGGTCTGCGGTGAGGATTTTCCACAAATGACCGGTCCATTTGGAGTCCAAGTAATTCCGGTGGCCTGATCCCAGGGAGAACCCAGATTGAAAGTCTGAGCTGCGTTGCAGTAGAACATCTGGCTGAGACGCTCACCGTTGGCAGAAAATCTAGCCACTGTGCTGGTCGGCGCGTCACGGAACTCGGGCGCGATGGCTCCGTCCAATTGGCCGACAGCTAGGAACGAACCGTCCGGAGTCTCGATTGCATCGAAGAAATTACTTCCTAGCCTTGTTGCGATTCCCGTGGCCCACACAGGGGTGCCGTCGCGATCAAGCTTCATGGCAAGTAAGTTAGTGCTGATTCCTGTGAAGGAGAGATCCGAAGGCGATTTACGATAGGTGCCGACGCCCAAAATTCCTCCGTCACTGGTTAAGCATCCACCGGAGAAACTATCCTCTTCTCCCTTAGTGTAGTAGTAAGCCCACATCACTCCTCCGGAAGCATTGAGCCGTATGGCCACGGGATCATGGTGATCGATATTGCCATAGCCCAACACGACATATTCAAGTTCCCCAGTCGTCGGATGGCTATCAACCAAAACTTCTGTTGGAGTCAAAGTGAAGGCGACATCATCATATTCGTGACCCCAAAGTAAGACACCATCGGAATCGACTCGTTTGATGAAACCCTCACCGAACTTATTTTTTCCAATGATGACCACGCCCCCATCGGGAGTGCCTGCGGCAGCTTCAGGGACTTCCCACCAATCGAATTCCTTCGTCCAGATGCGCTCGCCATTTGACCGGATTTTTGTAAGTGTGCTCGACGAGTCAAAGCCCGCGAGAGCCATGATATCGCCATTAGGAAATTGCTGGATGATGTCTCCGCTATCCAAGCCACCTCGAGTGGGACTGTCATGTAGCAGAGTTAACCAACGAGTCTCCGGTGCAGTGTGAGAACGCATTGCATCGAGTCCTGTCGGTAGGAGAGGCGCCGCACCAGCCGCGCTGTCGGTTCCAATTTCCGTTTCTGCTAAATCCCACCGCTGTTCTGCAATCGTCCAGCCCAAGAGGTCGAGCTGCATCCCATGATAAAGGGTGGCCTTGCCACTGGTCCACCACCATGGATCATTCACGGGGTTCAGAGCCAAGGCGCCGCCGACTTCAAGCCCTACAAATGGACCCGCGCCTGCGGGCAGCCCAGAGACGAATTGAAAGTTCACTTTAAGCTCAGCCTGAGCGAAGACGCTGGCTGTCAAAGAACCCTGTCCCATCACATTCGGGTCCGACGTTACCTGTGGCGTAATCGTGAGCTCATTCGTTTCTGAGAAACCGTCTGTCGCGTCCCATGACATCCCGATGGTCTGGGTCGTCACCGTTTGCAGCGGCATGCTCAGAGCTGATGGAGTGTCGACTTCCGCACCCAATGAAAAACGGATCACAGGTGTCGCACTCATGGGGACTCCCGCAATATTGATCGGCACGGGAGGTAAGGGGATGGTGGCAATTTCAGCCAGCTGCGATTCAGGGTTATCACCTGTGTTGTCAGACTCTCCCAGGGTCTCGAGTAACAAGGTCGTGGCAACGCTCATACTAATGTCGGCCGACGCCGCAGTCAGTGCACCGCCACGCACTTTGAAGCGAAAGTTCAAGCCGGCACCTTCGAGTGAGGTCAGTCCACTCACATTGAGGTTTTCGGACAACGAAAGCCTGTCGCTGACAGCGTGCTCTACACCCATGTGATACGTGCCATCGTGGAAATCTGTTAAGTAACCCTTTTCACCGGGAGTCAGCGTTCCTCCATGGAGGGGCTGATAGAGCGAGCGAGGCTCTAAGAGGCCGTCGAAGGCATCATCGAAAGTGTCATCAACAACAATCGTGCCGCTCTCCACATAGGAGAAGTCCATCTTTGCCCCTAGCAGCGTCACCATGTTGTCATCTTCATCGACAGTAACGCTATCGATCCTAAATGGCAGAAGTTCTGCAAGCGGCGGGCCACTTATCGTGAGAGGGGACGTGCGAGCAGCTAGCACGTCATCCTCAATCAGCACGTGTCCGACCCAGGATTCCAGAGTTTCCACATCCTCCTGAATCCCATAAGTATCCGTACCCACTATTGGCATGAGAAGAAACTTAAGTTCGCTATAACTTGAATCTATCAGAGAGAGGTTCATATCGCTATCAACAAAAAGCACCGGGGTATTGAAGATGAATTTCTCCGTGCCGGTGAACTTAAGGATGCTTTCCGATAGCAATGCCGCCCGAGCTCCGACGATCTCAGCCGCATCAATCAACACTTCCAAAGAAACTGGAGCGACGACTGTGGCGTTTGGCTCAACATTATCAAAGGTGATGTAGGCAGTGCTCGGAACGATCTCGTAGTGATCGTCGAGAACGTCCAGTAAAGTGATCTGTGCGTGCCAGGTCCCACCGCCTTGATTGCTGACATCCGCCGCAAACTCTACCCTTATACGTCCATCGAGTTCGGCGGTTTCGGATATGATGCGATGGTTCTGCAGGATGAGTTCATCAGGGGGATCCATGTAGGTTCCCACTCCCACCCCAGTCTGAGCGGTCGCTGCCAAAATGCTGAGCCCGAAAGCGGCAAGGGGAATTAGGATTCGAAAGTCCATCATTGGCCCCTTATGCTAAATGCTTTTAGAGGAGTCACGTCATAAATTAAGGTTCTGTTTCCTAAGAATTCAGGTAGGCTGGATGTCTATTTTAAACGTTTGTTTGCTGGTGTTCTCCCAAACGTTGCCAAAATATTCTTGGCTCCGAGGGCAAGGGCACTATATTCGAATCTTGCGTGAGTCCAAGCAAACCCGCTGTTTTCAGCTGAAGAGACCTTTATCCGGATTCCTCGCTTTCAACCAGTCTGTCTCAAGTCCAATTCGTCGACATTCTCTTCCCCGGCAACCCGCTATCTACCCCATGACAGCGACTTCAAGCTCCGCTGCCAAAAAGCAAATTCCTAGCAATTGCGAACTCCTATCTCCGTCAAAAACCTATTTGATCGCTATGAAACCCTTCATTACCGTCCTCGCAGCATTCGCCATGATTGCAACAGCCTCTGCCGAGAAATCTCGCGGAGTCTGGTTCTGGAACACCTCAAGTGTTCCATCGCTCGTTGATGGCACCACGATCACCAGTCCCTACTCATCATCGCTTGTCGTCGGCGATTCCATGAAAGAAGACGAAACGCTTGCCTTTTTCGTGCTCCATGAGGTGAAGCGCCTCTACGGTAGTTATCAAGACCGCCCCATTAGCGAGCCATCCGTCATCGCCGCGTGGAACCGAAAGCTCCACAATTGCGGCGTCGAGTCCCAGCTCCTTCTCGATGGCAACAACGTCCACCTCGTAGATTTTCTCCCCGACTTGTTGGTGAAGATCGACGAGCGCTTCATCGATTACAATGCAGGCTTTCCGAGCGACCCCGCGGCTCATTTCAAAGCGATTCATCTCGACGTTGAGCCTCAGGGATCCGCACCATGGTCAGGTGCGACGGGAGCCGTAAAGCGCGGTCTCCTGGAAGACCTACTCAACGTTTATATCGGTGTTCGCACTCACCTCGATGCCAACGGCCATGCCGCGACCCCGATCTACGCCGATATCCCTTTCACTTGGGACAAAATCCCCGGTTCTATCGACTGGGCAGATCCTGTTGACCGCGAGGCTTGGTTCACCGCTGTGGGGAATGCGGTGAATGGTCTCAGTATCATGACGTTCTCGAAAGACACTGTCTCTGAACTCGAAATCGCCACCGACTACGAGCGCTCGGGGACACTTGATCAACGTTCCCGCATCGGCATCCAGCCTAAGATCTTCGGCTCCGGCATCTGGCCAGATTATCCAGCATTCGAGGCAGTTATGGTCGGCCTCGAAGCCAGCATCGGCACAAATGAAGCCACCGATATCGAGAACTACGCTTTTTGGCGTCACTCGATCGCAGCGACTACACCTGACGTCGCGCCGATCCTCCGCGGTCTCTATTTCCACCGCAATCCATCCGTGCCTAGCGCTATCGACCATCCATATGGTTCAATCGACGTCGTCGGAGATGTCACCGCCGAGGACGAAATGCTCGATTGGCTCACTGCCTTTGGCATCCGTAGGCTCTTCGGAGAATACTGGACCGAGCCACGTGATGAACCTGCAACCATCGCGGTGTGGAATACTAAACTTGCGGAACGCTGCATTCAGTCGCAGCTCTATATGCATGCGTCAGCCGTGCAGGCAGAGGACTTCGTGAGCGATGTGACGACTTACATCACTTATAATCTCGTGAACTTTAACGCAGACTACGCGGCCACGCCAGACGCTCAGTTCAAAGGCCTACGCCTCGACTTTGTGCCGCATGAGCAGGTCTCTTGGGGCACGATAACACCAACGCAACGGCGCACGCTACTCATTCATCAAAGAGATGCTTACGCCGCCGTGCGAAATCATCTTGAGACTCTCGGCGTTGGCGATTTTCCCGTGCACGCCGATCTTATCCCCGGACTCGACGACATGAGCTTTATCGGATGGACGAGCGAGGCAGACCGCCAAGCCTGGTATGACTCCGTAATGAGCGCAGTCGATACAGTGACTATTAAGACGAACGGTATCACGTTCGACTCCATCGAAAGTGAAAATGGCCTATGAACGCAGTATTATCGCTCCCTGCCGCCTGCGCCTCGGTATGTATAGCTATACAACGACCAATCCTTGGCCCACACTCAGCGCTTTTGAAGGCATGCTTCTCGAGTGGGAGGCGCTTAGTAGCACCGCGACACTGCTCGCGGCAGATCTTGATAGTTATGCTATGTGGCGTCACTCTATTACCGCCGGAGGAAATGTCGTGCACGTTTATAACGAGGCGTTCGCCGCCGAAGTCGATTTCGCCAAGCCCTCTGGTGGAGGTGGCGTCGTCATTACATTCGACGGAGAATACGGCTACGCCTACTACGTCCGCACTGCAACAACACCCGGCGAATGTCGACAGGGGGATATTCTAGCCGGACACACACAAACCACTTTGCCCCATCGTAAAATTAAACTTTCTCTTCCACAAGACGGTGACATCAGGTTCTACGTTGTTGAAAGACGTCTCATTCAAACGGAATCGGAATGACGTAGAGCGCTTTCTAACGGGGTCGAAAATTGAGGGATTTCATTTCTCACTCTCGTTGTTTGTAAACGAATCCTGAGGAGGAAGGGCAAAAAGGAGCAGAGGAAGGGCAGAATATCTGTTACAGCCTATCAGGCACCTTTGAAAACCTAGTGAGATGACACACAAATATCTAAGCTTGAGCCATTGTAGGAGAGGGTTGCCCCCTCGACCCGTATAAACAAAAGAATCGGAGGTCGAGGGATCAACCCTCTCCTACGCGAAAATGAGCCAATTATAAAATCGAGGAGATTTCCAGAAGTGCCCTATCGAGAATGACGTGGAGATGGGGCTGAGTCTGGAAACGCTGGTCGAGCGGGTGGGGGCTTATGCCAACTACGAAGCTCTCTTCACGGATACCTTTGGCGATTCGGAAGTGCCGAGTCCCAAATTGCCGCAAGTGACTGAATCACAGTTCTGTAGGTAGACTATGTTGAAGCTTGCGTGCTCCAGATTTAAATTGCGTAAGAGCTGTAATTGGTCAATACATGTTAGTAGTACCATTCCTCCTTTGTGTGATATCCCTAGTCTGCCCTGCTGGAAGGTTCTCCAGAACCCCCATTTTTGATGAATATACTGAGTCAGCAAATTTTTTATACTGTGAGCACTAGTTTCTTGCTTGTTTCGTTTTTGTCTGCAGCCGTTGACGAAAATGGGAACGGATTGAGTGATGTTTGGGAACAGCGTTATAATGCAAGTGCACTACAATTACTCGGAGATGATGACAGTGATGGCTTCACCAACTTAGAAGAATGTATCGCAGGCACGGACCCTTATAGTGGGGAAGATCGGCCCGCATTGGATCTATTTATTATTCAGGAGGCTTTAGGTGAAGTGGAGGTGTCGTTTCAAACAGTGTTGGGGAAACGCTACTTTCTCTCTGTTTCAAAAGATTTAGAGGCATTTAAACAGCTAGAGCCGACTGGTTGGGCGGGTGATGATTTAGTTCGTAAACTGCAGCTTAACACACTGGCGCCGTCTGAGACGACTGGTGCGGTGAGGGCTGACTTTTGGGCAAATGTGAATACAGATTCTATTGGTGATCTTACCGGTTTACCTTCTTTCACGCTGAGCCCAGACGGGGTGGCGTTTCCTGCACAGCCAGAATCGATGGATTTTTTGGCTACAGGCTATGGTGCGAGGATGACCATGTGGGTGGAGGCTCCGGAGTCTGGGAGCTACACCTTTTTTCTCAGTTCTGGTGGCCCTGCGGAGCTCTACTTAGGTAATCTACCGCAAGGCGGTGATGCTAGCAAAATCGCTGAAGTGTTACCTGCTCAAGTGGGGCTGGCTGAACAAGAGTGGGAGACCTACGCGAGTCAACGATCGGATGCGATTTCATTGGTAGCAGGTGAACGGTATTTTATTGAAGTTCGTTACGTCGCTGCCGTGCCATCACAGCATGTTCAGGTGGGCTGGTCGGTTCCAGGTATGAGTGGTATCGAAAAACTGGATCGTGATGATTTGGCGATGTTGCCGATTACAACCGATTTTTATGCAGAAAATTCTGTCTTCTATCATGATTATGATACTGTGGGAGACGAAGGCCTGCTCATGCGCGGAGGTTCTGTCATTGAGGATTCAGTTCTGGGAATGTCTGGAAATGTTGAGCGTATCAGTTTTACGGGAAATCAGGGTTCTTTTCCAGTCATGCGAACCAGCATGCCGAGTGCGGGTATTCATCTCTATGCGACTTGGCTCTTTAATATGAGTAGCGCTGGCAATGCGCATAATTTTATAGGGTTCTTTTTTGGTAATACTGGAAACAGCCAAGAAGGGCCGCGTATCGATCTACAGATTAAAAGTGGAGAAGCAGTCGTGGAGGCTGGAGGTGCCGGTGGAAATCAAGTCTCCATTCCTGTCGCGACGGATCAAACCTTTCGAGTTGAGTTCATTGCGACGGTTGACCCGCTTGGATTCGACTACCGCTTGCCAACTGGAGTGGAGACTGTCGCCGAAAATACCTTTGATATCTATGTGTCGGACGCAGAGGGCGGTTTGGTTGGCTCGGCTACGGGCTTAACTTTTCGCGATGGCACTTCGGCTGAAGCTTTTGTGGAGGTTGCAGTTAAATTGATGACGAACCCGAATATTGCTGTCGATAGTTGGGAGATGACCGACGGGATCATTGCTGGCAGCGGCTATCTGGTTTCAAATCGAATTGATTTAAGTGGCGAGTCAAATTTCTTTAAGCTGGAGATCGAGGATCAGGATCAGGACCAGGATGGTTTGGCTGACTGGGAGGAGCTTGTGCTAGGGCCTCATTTCCCGTTTCTTTTCTTTGATCCTGAGACCACAAATGGTCTCTTAGATGAGAGCGCATTGCAGAGTTTGTTAAATGCATCTACTGGCACGCCTGAAATTTCACTTTTTGGCACTGATGCTGCAGCATTTGAGAGTAACTATCCAAATACGGTAGAAGACAGTGGCCAGTTCGTGATCAGCCGGACGGGCTCGCTCATTTCTTTGACAGTTCCTATCTGTATCGTACCGCTAGTCGAAACTGGGAGTACGGTAACTGTGTGCGATGGTAGCTGTTGTATGCTCATTGGTAGTGCAGGTGATGAAGAAGCCGAGGCAGCCGACTATATACTGACTGAATCTGATGGCACAGTAGTGACTGACTCAGTGACTTTCGCTTTTGGTGAAAAAACGAAAGTGATCACTCTCAAGGCGGTCGACGATGGTGTGAATGAATATCCTGAAACAGTTAATTTAGCGATTAAAGTGCCGACTGACGGGAGCTATACTATATCCTCTGAGCAGAATGGAGCGTCCATACAGATTTTTGATCTGCCTGATAGTGCGGATAATATCGCGATCTTCGTCGGTGCCTTTAGCCAAGACGGACGTGCCACGACTGCGACCACTGCCTCAGGTAGTGTGATTGCCACAATCAATGGACCACGCACGGAGATGCGGATCTGGAGTGAGTTTTCCGGACTCACTTCGTTGCAGAGCAATGCACATGTGCATAAGGCTACTGCGGGCAATCAGCCCGGGAGTGTTGTTTATGGTATTACCGAAGCAGTGGGGGTTCCCTCTTCGAGTCCATTGCATGGGCGGCTCGAGTATTATCCGACAGTTGTGCTCTCGGATGAATCGGTGCCCCCTGGAGTGAGTCGTGGTGACGGTTATCCTTGGGACTTAACTCAGGCATCGTTGGTGGCATCCAGTAACAGTGGCACAGAGGCATCGAAACAGGTTATTATTGATTCACTCTTCGGGCAGAGTGGAGAGACGCCGCTCTATTTTAATGTGCACACGACGACTAACCCAGATGGAGAGATCTGGGCATTTCTTCAACTTACGGGTGGTTCAACAATAGATCCAGGGGGCGCGATCGCTGCAGCAGCTCCAGGAACTGCGGAGTATCCTCAACTTTCAGGCTCTTTACTTGAGGCAGAGGTGCGTCGTTTCCTCAATCAAGCGACTTTTGGAGCAACCGAAAGTATGGTGTCGGACCTGCTGAGCACGATCGAAGCTCAGCGCATTATTAATCCCTCATACCATCGTAATGAGGCTTACTCAGATTGGATGGATGCACAAATGGATCCGCAGGCGACGCAGCAATCGTATTGGCTCGACTATTTGCTAGCCACTTATTTTCAGCGTTTCAAATTGGCGGGCAGTTTTGATCCTGTTGAGAATCCTAGCGACGGCACCACGGCAACGCCGACGCTTCCAACTTCATGGCCTACGGTTGATCGGTCCGACCCAAACCCTGATTACTGGTATTTGTCAGATACGTTTCCCTTGAATGACGATGAGTTCGACCTTGGAGATTCTAACGGTCTTGGTTTCGGTCAGATCCGGAATTTGTATGGCCCTCATATGTGGCAGGTGGCTTATACCTCCATGCTGAATTCAAGAGATCAGTTACGCCAGAAAATGGGCTACGCCTTACAGCAGATCAATGTCGTGAGTGCAAAAGACACTTTCGGTCGAGGCAACCATCAGGCTTTTGCCAACTATCAGGATCAGCTGAACTTTCGTGCCTTCGGCCACTATCGCGATGTGCTCGGTTATGTGAACTGGAGTCCTGTCATGGCTGAATGGCTTTCTAGCCTACGTAATCAGAAAGCAATCGATTTTGACGGAGATGGGCTGTTCGACACGTATCCTGACGAGAATTTAGCACGCGAGAATATGCAACTATTCTCTATTGGACTGTTTAAAATATGGTCGGACGGAACGCTGATGCTTAACTCACAAGGCCTACCAGAGGCGACCTATACCAATGATGATATTCGTGAGTTTTCCAGGATTATTACCGGTCATAGCTACAGTATCATTCAGGATAGTCGCAGTGCGTCCCCTTGGGGTGGAGTTCCTTATCAAAATATAGAGCAATCGAACTCGTTTACTGCCTCGGCTCGAAAAGGTTTCTTGGGCGCGTCGCACCTCTATCCTACTAAAATTTTTGGCGAATATCACAGCCTTGGTGCAAAGACATTCGCGGGCACGACTATCGATAATAGTCACATCACAGATCTGTCTGCGCAAGGGACGGCGGATGTCGAGGATGCGATGGATTGGCTCGCCGGGAAGCCCGGGGATGGACTGCCAGATTTCGATATGGTGAATAGCCATATGAGTACGCCGGCATTTATTTCTCGTCGATTGATTCAACGCTTCACCACATCCAACCCTACGCAGGAGTACTTACATCGAGTGGCGACCGTTTTTAAGGATTCGGAAGGAGATTTAGGCTTAACGCTTAAGGCAATTTTATTAGACCCCGAAGCGCGCACCATCGATATCAAGGATGATGTATTCGGCATGAAGAAATCTCCACTCGAAGGGTTCCTGCAGTTGATACGTTCAACGGACGCTTTTAGCTATATCCCGCTCGAAGACCCGGCATCAGCCAATTCGAATTTTCCAGATGATGTGAACTTGTTCGATGGTGCTGCTGGAGATTACTCGAATCCAGATCTGTATCTTGGTTCCTTCGGCTATCCAGAGCATCAGGTTCAAGCAAAAGAGCGGAACACGCGCTTTCTAAAAATAACTGCCAAAACATCTTCCGGTAGCAGCGGCTTGCAGATGAATCCGATGTATCAGGATTCCGTATTCAATTTTTATCTGCCTGATTATAACCCGGGGGGAATTATCGGTGAGAACGGATTGGTGGCGCCTGAGTTACAACTCGCCAACGAGCAGGACATTCCAAGAAATATTAACTATTTCAATAGTTACACACGAAGTGCGGTTGGTCCGAATGAGACGAATTTAGTTAACCAAACGACCACTGCTTTTAACTCCACGGGCGCGGGCACGCATGATCGTTTTCGAATTCCTCGACAAGAGCTCGCCGATGGCTTTTTCCCATCCACCGAGCCAATTCCCGGTATCACGAATATCACAAGGTCTTCTGACGCGGCGGCTCCCCATTGGGTTCGACTGAGCCGTGTGGGCGATGTATTTACCAGCTTTGAGTCTAGCGATGGTGTGAATTGGACAATGGTTGAGACTTGGTCGGTTTCGATGGCGCAGCAAATTTACGTAGGACTGGCCTTAACGAGTCATTATGATGGGGTGCTGGCTACAGCCGCCTTTGATGATGTCACTGTCACCGGAGGCGATAACGTTTGGTTTAATCAAGACATTGGAGCCGTTTCGGCTACAGGTTCTGTAACTGCGATCGCGAGCGATCAATTCGAACTGCAGGGCTCAGGGGCAGATATCTGGGGCCAGTTAGATGAATTCCATTTCATGTATCAATCATTAGATGGGGACTGCGAAATCACTGCGCAGGTCACGAGCTTAACAAATACAAATGTATGGGCTAAGGCTGGCGTCATGATCCGCAACTCCTTATCGGCAGATTCTGTGCATGTGATGACTCTGGTTTCAGCGACCAAAGGAGTTGCCTCTGAGAGTCGCACTACATCCAGTGCGCGCAGTAGTGAATCAATCGCGGATGAAGTCATGCTAGATGCACTCGACATGCGTTTAACAAGTGGTCTCTTCAAGCTGCGTTTCCCTTATGACCCGAGCAATGATGACGATCCATCCGTATCCGGAGTCGATGATTTACTTAAAAACCCGCGCGAATTGATCATCGATGCCATGACTAATGCATACGGTGATCCGTATGATGGTTCAGGTGACAGTGGGGACCGGTTAAACAAATTTGCCGACGCACTTTACCTGCTCACTTTCGCCGCAGAATATCAAATTAGAAAATAACCGATCATGGCTAGAAACTTAAATAAAATTTCAAGACGAGATTTCCTCCGCACTGGCGCATGTGGAGCGATGACGATTGGTCCCTTAGTGAATACACTCGCCCAGCTTTCGCTCATTAACTCTGCCGCAGCTAGCACGACAACGACCACACCATTAATGGCCGGAGACTATAAAGCACTGGTGTGTGTCTTCCTGCGTGGAGGCTGTGATTCCAATAATGTGCTGATTCCAATCAAAAGTGATTTAGGTAGTTTTCCTATCAATTCGAATGCAGAAGCCTATGCTTCGGATCGCGGCGCGGTAGCGATTCCAAATGGCATAGCTCATCCGACTTATAATCCATCTGGCGCGAATGGCACGATTGAAATTACACCATCAGGCAGTAGTGAGCCGCTTGGGCTGCATCCGTCGCTGGTGAATCTTGCCAGTCTTTACGCCGCAAATGAGGCGGGCTTTATTGCCAATGTCGGCACGCTCTCTGAGCCCACGTCTCGGGTGACTTATAGCACCAGTAGTCTGCCGAAGCAGTTATTCTCGCATGCGGATCAAGTGACTGAGTGGATGTCATCGATTGCCGACAAGCCGTATACTTCCGGCTGGGGCGCAAGAGTCGCTGACCTTTATAACGATACCTGGAACCCCACTAGCCAGACATCAATGATGATTACTGCCGCTGGTAATAATCAGTTTATGAATGGCAGCAGTCAGATCGGGCAATACTCAGTAAGCTCAACTGGAGCGATCAGCTTGGCTGGCTTCGGAACCGATTATGCAGACGCTTTAGATGCTCCCGGTGTCTACAAAGCCAGCGATTCTGGCGAACGCTTGAAAGCCCTCGAACGAATTATGCAGTATAGTCACGCTCACATACTGGATGAAGGTTATAACGAGATCGTTCGTAGTGCCCGCGCGAATGAGAGGATTATTAACACAGCCATCAATATTGAATCAGGTCTGGGCACTGACTTTGATTCGATTTTTGCGAGTTATGGGGCTGAGAACAGCAGTATTGGAAAGGAACTGAAATCAGTCGCTCGGTTGATCGCCGGGCGTGATACGCTGGGCAACAATCGCCAAATATTTTTCGTTGATCTAGGTGGATTTGACACTCACCAAAATCTTAATGCCGACCTGCCTGCGCTGTTGAGCGAGCTGGACAATGCAATCGGCGCCTTTAATGCCTCGATGCATGCGCTTGATGGCGTTGGTGGTTTTGATTATAACATGGTCACAACGTTTCAGGCCTCTGACTTTAATCGTTCTTGGACACCTAATGGAACCAGTGTGGCTACAGCCGGAACAGATCACGCGTGGGGCTCGCATTGCTTCGTATTCGGCGGTGCTGTCAATGGTGGCAATATCTATGGGGATTTCCCAGAGTTACAAGTAGGAGGAGCCAATGATGTTCCCGCAGGTTCTCGAGGCCGCTGGATTCCATCCAGCTCAGTGGATCAATATTCTGCCGTTTTGGCGAATTGGTTTGGCGTAAATGCTGGTAGCAGTGAGATGCAAACGATCTTTCCAAATCTATACCGTTTCGAAGATCCATTTGATCTTTCGGGTAGTGCGAATCTAGCCTTCCTGTAGCCGTTGTCTGTATTACACGCTTCAATATTTCGCTTATTTTGCGCACTTAGCCCAATAGCTAAAGAGGTTCTTGTAGTAAGTGTCTAGGAATTTTGTGTGAATATAACATACATCCAAATCTGCGATTTCTTTTACAACGATATATCCATGATGTTTTAAATGATGCCTCAAGGCTTTGCTTGGACGCTCAATTGTAATCGAATTAAATAGATATTTCTCAAAAGGAAAATCTAACAGTACAGAGTCTTCATGCCCTTCAACATCGATTGAAAGGTAATCAATTACGTTCGGAGCATTATGCTTTATTAACACTTGTTCTAAGGAGCAGGTTGATACAGTAATCACATCTTCAGAGTCTTTTTCTGGAGCTTCTGTTAATACGTGACCGCAAACACTGTCTTTCAAAAAGAGCACTTCGTTCTGTTCAGAACTGATGCAGTTTTGGATACAAATAACCGAGCGAACAGACTTCAATTCTTCGTAAAAATCAGGATTTGCCTCAATGCAAATTCCTGTCCAATTATAACGTTTTTCTAATAAAAAAGTATTACTATAAGAAGTTCCATCGGCACTACCAATTTCAATGAAATAGCCACATTTTTTCTCATTAAAAACCTCATTCATTACCCAAAAATCTTGCCCCACCTGAGATAGATACGGTTTCCTCGCATAAGACTTAGCTTTGAGCTTATAAAACAAATAAGGAAATTTAACTTTTAAAAAATTTTTCATGCTCAAGAATATGATTAATCAACCAAGTTATAGATGATCAAGGCAATTAGGTTAGTGCCATTGAGCGGTTGGGGCGAAGGAGTTGGTTTTGATAATTAAAGGATATTCAGGTGAGATCAGGTGCATGCATCAGTTAGGTTGAAATCAAGTGAGGTAACCTTTACGATCTGTGATGCTGGACATCCGTGGGTTTCGCGATAGCTTTCGCAGTGAATGTTTAACCTGAGATCATCTCGAAATCTAGTAACGATTATCGTTGTCGTTGTTCTGCTGCTCTTGAGTGGAGGCTTTGCCGATTTGACTAACCCATGGCTTTCGCTCGTGCCGAGCGGCGCAGCCTTACTCGTGGTACTCATTACGCGCAGTGCATTGGTCGGGCTCTTAGTCGGTGCAATGTGTGGTGCCTTGCTGGTCTCAAATGGAGCACCAATCGCGGCTCTTGAACAGATTGCAGTCAAGCAGTTTTGGCCGATCTTTAGCTCTTCTTGGAAGCTGAGTGCGATTCTATTCACCTTGATCCTTGGCGGCTTCGTCGCCCTCGTCGAGGCTGGTGGAGGATTGCAAGGTCTCGTCAAACGATTGCTAGGGTCTGGTCGTGCGCCTCACAAACGTATGCAATTTACCGTATTTGGATTTGGGCTGCTAGTGTTTTTCGATGGTTTGGCAAATACGATGTTAATTGGCCGGCTGTTGCGCTCGGCGGCAGATCGTTGTGGTGTTTCGCGGGAGAAATTGGCCTATCTCGCAGATACGACTGGATCGGCAGTGGCGTGTTTGGCTTTCATCTCCACGTGGATCGCTTTTCAGCTGTCGATGATTCACGAAGGCTTTGCTTTGGTGGGAGGTAAGGTCAGTGCATATGCCTATTTCTTCAAATCCCTGCCATTCAACTACTATTGCTGGTTCGCATTGCTATTAGCGTTGGTCTCGATTTGGCGCGAGTTTAACCCCGGCTCGATGGGAAAGGCTGAGCGTTTGGCCCGAGCGATGCCGCGTCGTGATGCAGAAGCGTCCTCCATTCATGCGAATCATTGGGGCTTAGCTATTGTCCCTATTTTGGTGCTCACGTTTTCGATTCCGTTGCTGACGTATGTGATCGGAGCGGAGTCGTTATTCCCGTTCAGCTTAGGTAAATTTGCAGAGGCCTACGGACGCGCCGAGAGCCATGTACCGCAGATTCTCGTAGCCGCGAGCGTCCTCGCTTCGTTGGTCGCTGGCGCTGCGCTAATGATGACAGCTCGTACACGTGAGAAATCGCCAGTTGTCGCAGTCTTCCTTTCGGGCGTGCGGGAGATCGCCAAACCAACGGTGGTGTTGATTGCGGCTTGGATGCTAGGAGCAGCGATTAGTCAACTCGGGACAGCCGACCATTTGAGTGCATTGTTGGAGGGACGCGTTTCGGTGGGATTTCTACCAGCTATGATATTTTTATTGGGCGCGGTGATTTCATTTTCAACCGGCACATCGTGGGGCACGATGGGTGTGCTCATGCCACTTGCGATTCCGGTTATATTTGCGGTGAGTGGAGAGAGTTCCGACGCAGAGCGTGATCGCTACGTAGCTGCTGCGATTGGCGCAGTCTTTAGTGGTGCAGTATTTGGAGATCATTGCAGTCCTTTCAGTGATACCACGATTGTCGCATCGATTGCTTCTGGGGTCGAACCGCTGGATCATGTGCGCACGCAGATGCCGTTCGCGCTGATTGCTGCGATGGTCGCACTAGTGCTCGGCTTCTTACCGACCGGATTTGGTTTGCCCGTCTGGGCAGGGCTCGGGCTCGGTGGAACTTGCTTGGTATTGCTCCCCAAGTGTTTTTCACGAGTGCGGTAAACCGTGTTGCCTCTATCGGCTAGAAGGTTAAGTAAGCGAAGGATGTAAAGGTGTAGCTTCGATTAACCAAATTACTGACGTAGTTCGGATACGGTATATGGAGTCTAGTAGTGATCCATGGATTTTTAGCAGTGTGTGCTTTCGGTCCGTTGTCGTTCGTTCTTGTCACTTCAATCGGAACAATTTTCTTCCATGGCATAAACGCCAATACCGATGGTCCTCGAATCATACATACCTAGCTGGTTGGCTTGCCCTTAAAGGTTCTTTTCCAGGATCCGATTTCCTTTGGTCGATGTGCCGGATATCCATTTGTTGAGTGGGGTCGTGCTGTCTCCGGACGAATAGTTTTTCGCTGTGATCCACCAGATATACCAGTGATCACTGCCGTTCTCTTTAAGTGCAGTCGCAAATTTGAATTCCTCCCATTTATAGGTCCATGTGGTCTGAGTGCCGGACATCTTTAAATCGCCGCCAGCCGTGGTTTTTACATCGTCGATCTCAATTTCACTATCTTTGCTTTCACGCTGCACGATCTCGTCTGTGGTTAGTATGATATTGGCGTGATCACCGAATTTATACGAGGGCTTCTCCAGAATTGTTTTGGCGATGGCGAGTCGTTTTCTGTCTTTAGATGAAGCTTTAGGTAGTCGTGAAGCGGCGAGTGCGCGCGTTTCGTTTGTCAGGAAATCCTGCTTGGCTTGGTTCAATTTCACAATGATTGCATTGGCTTGAGTCGGTTCACGCCCGAGTGCCGTTTCCAGATAAATTGAGGACTTCGACATCGTGATGGCTTCATCGTAAAGCTCGAAAGCTTCCTCTTTTTTACCTTTGCTGATAAATAGCCACCGCTTGTCGTCGTCCTCTGGGTTTGCCTGCCATTGCTTCAAGGTTGAACTCTCGAACTTATTGAATTGGCTGTTGAGGGCTGACGCCATGGATGCGTAGTTTTCTTCAACTTCTTTGAGTTGTGCCCCCGCAATTCGCTGAAATCTGTCCATGTCGCTCGCGTCGAAGGCAGCACCGCTTTCGGGAGTGCCGGGAGTCGTTGGTAGGTAGGCGAGGGGCGCAATTTTTGCGAGTTCCTTTAGGTTATGTTCTGCGACGGTTCGTGCACTGCTTGCTGCTTGGACCCATGTCTTTGCTGCAGCTTCATCGAAGGGCAATTGTAGTGGATCAGGAGCAGGATAAGCGTTTCCATTTTGATATACCAAGCCTAGCCGTGCCTGAACATTACCAAGAGCCGCAAGTTGTTCCTTTGCGCGACGGAACTCGGCATTCAACGTTTCTTTTATCTCAGCGTAGGCCTTACGCGCGGCGATTACATCTGGATCATCTACCTGTGGATAACGAATGAGTGCTTCCTCAAATTGCTTCATCCGTTTGACGTAGGCCGCGACTTTATCCGCATCTTGCATCGGAGATGGGCCCGTCGTCACAATGTCCGCGTTGACGTTCCCAATGTCGCGAGTGAGCTTTTTAACTCGAACACGCTCACCAGAGACTAAAGGCCGTACTGAAGATGCTGCGGGTGATTCTACTGTGGCAGCAGTCGATGCTGTGACGTTAGCAGCCGGTGTTACCGAGGGTTGTGTTACACTTTTAGTTGCTGGGTTAATTGGAGCCTGACTTGTGGTCGTCGTTGCTGTAGGCGGATTTATTAGATCTTCAAGCTGTTTTTGTAGCTTCAGGTAACGCTGATTGACCTCGATCCAAGAAGGTGCCGTTTGGTTTTTAGATGCTTGGAGTCGCTCATAAGAGAGATTCATTAGTTTTGTTATTCGCCTTGCATTCGATTTGCGCGCAGGCGTTAGACCCTCAGCTTGTTTCTCAAAGCGTTCAATGTCAGCGACGGCATTTTTAACAGTTGAATCGATTGGCTCGGCAGCTGCGACCGGTATTACAAAACTCAGGACGCATGCGATAAGTAGGAATCTTTGAAAAGTCTTCATATGTATAATTGTCTCTTTTATGACTTAGGGCTGAGAGTCAATATTAGGCAAGTGAAACTGCAATGCTCGCCGTCGTGCGGACACTTCGCTGTTTTGATCTTTAAAAGTCGAGAGTATTGCCGATTGAAAGCGAGTTTTCCGGTTCCAGAATCGCAGCGTAGCCGCCACCGGGCGCGAGTTTCAAAGTCAGTTTTGATTCTGCAGAAACAATCGATGTCCCGATGGTCGTGTCGGTAGCGACTTTTGCGGCGTTGGGACCATCGCTCCAGTATCGTAGGCGATACTTGCCTTTTCCCAGAAAGTTCAGGTGGCATTCCAATTCACGCGGCGTCCAGTCGGTCATCGCACCGAGATACCAGACATCGCCTTTGCGGCGAGCCACGGCCAGGGACTTTCCGACTTCTGCGTGTGGAATCACTGTTTCATCCCATGTGGTGGGTACGGCGGAGAGGAACGGTAAGTATTCGGGATTCTTACGATACTTGGTCGGAGTGTCAGCCAGCATTTGCAACGGGCTTAGATAGATCACATACATCGCGAGCTGATGGCAACGGGTTCCCTGACTTCCGGGGTTTCTGCCCACGATACTAAAATTCGATTCCGTGTAATTATCCATGGCGCCCGGCGTGTAATCCATCGGACCCACTACCATGCGAGTGAAGGGCAGGAGTACCGCCATGGCAGGGGTGGCGTTCTTACTCCACTTATTTTGTTCCAATCCCAGCACGGATTCATGTGTCAGCACATTGGGATAGGTCCGGTGGAGACCAGTGGGTTTTGAGCCTCCATGGAAATCGACGAGTAGTTTGTTTTGTGCCGCTTCTACTGAGATGCGTGTGCAGAAGTCCATCATGACCTGATCGTCTCGCTGCATGAAATCGACCTTAATGCCTTTGATGCCCCATCGAGAAAATTGATCAAATGCTGTATTAAAATTATGTTCCAGCGCGGAGGAGGTCATCCACAGGATAATGCTCACATTTTGGGATGCTCCATATTCAACTAGTTCCGGGATATCGAGAGTCGGAACCACATTGAGCAAGTTTTCCACGCCTTTAACGCTCCATCCTTCATCGATGACGATGTATTGCAGGCTGTTGGCGGATGCGAAATCGATGAAGTTCTTGTAGGTTGCTTGGTTGATCCCCGCCTTAAAATCGACGTCGGTAAGGTTCCTGTAATTCCACCAGTCCCAAGCGGCCTTTCCAGGCTTGATCCACGAAGTGTCGTTTAGGCGGTTGGGATCGGCTAAGGTGTAGAGCATCGTTGAGCTCAGCAACCCGGCATCGTCTGTTATCACGAACGCGCGCCAGGGGAAACTGCGAGTGCCGGGGCTTTTGGCTAGGAAGTCACTCTGTTCCGCGACCTTCATATCGCGGTCGCCTATCAGCTCGGTTTTGGCCGAGTAGGGTGGAAAGCTTGCCTTTATTTTTGTGCCGCCCGCACCTTCGATCCAGAGCCCCGGATAGTTTTCCACATTAACATCCGTAAGTAGAAGCTTGTGGGTTCCATCCAGTTCAAACAGGGCGGGAAGGCTAGTGGGACTGGCTAAGGGTGCTTCAGAGACTGTGATATGCTGGAATTGATTCTCCTGATGCGAATAGTAGCCAGTTTTGCTCGGAGTTGGATAATATACAGCGTAATCCTTCGCGAACTCAAACGTCAGCTCTTCGCGGTTGACGATGACTTCATCCTTGTGGATTTGGCTTTCCCAGCGGAATGCGGCACCGTCATTGTAAACGCGGACCCGCAGTGCGATCGGACCGTCGAATTGGATCACGGTTTCGTTGTAATACTCCTGAATCGTGCTGGCGATGACGGGAACTACCGGCTCAAACTCGCGGTTAATCGTGAGAGTTTGCACATCTATGATGCCGTTGTTTCCGGGATACTCAACCTCGTCGATCGTGATCGACATCGGGATGTGTTTTATAACGCTTTGTTCTTTCAAGGTCAGTCTTCCGCTGATCTTGCCATCATCTGCGACAATGTTGAAGGCGATGCCTTTATTCGGCGAAAATGTTTGAACTTCTTCCGCTTGCAGTGCCAGAGACGTGGCGAAAATGGACAACAGGCAGAATATGGATTTTTTTGGATGGCTATATTTCATCTTGAAATAGTTAGATTTATTAAGCGGTGACTATCGTATTCATTCTAAAGATGACGATAGGTCAGGCTTTAAGATCAGGGGTCTGTTCTTGTGTCATATTAGGGTCGGCTTGACAGGAGTTGTAGGTGAGGACTCTGCAAGTGTCAGCGGTAAATCGAGCGAGGAATCATGATCAAGGCATTTTGTAGGGGCGATATGAAGATTGTCAGGGAGATAGTTATATCCATAAGTGTATGGACTGCTACTATTGAAACATCATGAAATTCTGCCAGCAAAACAAACGCCTATACCTTCTGGCAGCACTCTTCCTGTCGACGTCCACATACGCTTTCGCGGAAATCCAGCACGGTTCCATCGAACTCCTCGTCGATCCGGTCACCTCGAGCTCCAGCCTCTCGCTCGGCCCTGATACGACAAATGGAGTGATCCTTGCGAGCGGTAGTAATCGAGGCGATTACTGGCTCGGTATTGATCCTCCCGGCGCACAAGACGAGGGCATCATCATAAGCAGTGTGACACAGAATGGACGCGGCGGAAACTATGCCATCTCCAGTGGCTATCCCAGCTCCGGCACCGCTCAGCGCCACTTTATCTCGATTCACCAAGCAGCGATTACTAGTGAGGACGATATCAACGTCGCCTTTGCCTTCTTCCCCAAAGACGAATTCCTCGTGGGCCAAGCCACCAACTCCGGCGATGATCTAGCCCTCGATGCTCTTGAATTCGCTTCTTCGCAAATCGCATTTAGCACCGCTTCTGGCCAGAATTCTGGAGCTGAATTGATCTACGACGGAACTACTGTAGGGGTCTCGACTCTCGACCTCACCGGTCTGGGTGCCTCTTCGCAAGATGGCATCCTTCTCGTCAACGGAGCGAAGAATGAAAACAACTTCGCGCTGTCCAAAGCCAACTCCGACGGCACTTTCACCATTTACAACCACGATGCAGCCGTCAACGGAGCGGTCTATGAATCTGACCCGGTTTCCTTTGCCTATCTTTCCATCGCTCACAATTCCAAGCAAATTGTTGCCCTTGGCCGTATTTCGGGTGATGGCACGGCCTTAGTGGGAGCGGGTAACTTTACGGTGACCAGCGGCAACGATGGCAGCTACACCCTCAGTATCTCGGGATACGATAATGATAACGGCACCCTCATCATCAGTCCTGAAGGAGGAGGCAACCTCAACGCCGACAATATCTGGTCTTACCAATGGGATTCTGGAAACAAACACTGGGTCATAGAGACACGCGACCTCGTCGGTTTGGGTCTTCAAGATCTGGGCACCGAGCCTGCCTTCAGCTTTGCCTTCTGTCGAAAGATAATCACTGTCACCACGAGTGACGACGAGGACGACGGCCCTAGTTCCCTCGGCAGCCCTAGTGACATCTCTCTCCGCGAGGCCATCAACTACGCTGGCAATCGCAACCTGATCCTCTTCGATGCCTCTCTCGATGGGGACACCATCTCGCTCAACGGCTCCGAACTCCTGATCGCCAAGAGCCTCACCATCGATGCTTCCAATCTCCCCAACGGCATCATTATCGACGGCGGTGGCAATGGCGACTTTGTCCAAGATTCCGGCGAATCTCGCTGCCTCTTCATTTATGACGGAAGCAACTCCTCCACAATCACCGTCACCCTCAACAACCTCACTCTCCAGAACGGCTCCTTCGAAGGCAACTTTGCCGGGGCCAATCTACGCAACGCTGGAGAGCACGTCACCCTCAACAACTGTCAAATACTCAATGGCCGAGCCTTCGGTTTCGATAACTTCGCTTTCGGCGGCGGCATCTACAGCGAAGGCGGCAACCTCACTCTCAACGCCTGCACCGTATCGAACAACCAAACGCAGGGTGAAAATTCCACAGGTGGCGGTATCTGCAGCGGTAACATCTTCTCCAGTAGTTACGATATTCTCATCCTCAACTCCTGCACCGTCTCCAATAACCAAACTCAGGGATCAGAAGCCTCTGGGGGCGGCATCTACAGTCACTCCGACAATCTTACCCTCAACTCCTGCACGATCTCCGACAACCAGACGCAAGGTTCAAGTGCCGAAGGCGGCGGCATCTACATCAGTGACAACGGAAGTCTAACTCTTATTTCCAGCATGGTCTTGGACAACCAAACTATGGGCTCCGATGCCAGCGGCGGTGGCATATGCAGCCGCGACAGCATCCTCACCCTCATCTCCAGCACCGTATCCAACAACCAAACTCAGGGCTCCGATGCCGGCGGCGGCGGCATCTATAGTAATAGAGACCTGTTCTCCACTCCCATTATCCTCACCAACTGCACCCTCTCTGGAAATTCCGCGCTCAATGCATGGGGCGGCGGTCTATTGATCGAACGAGGACTCAGTGAGCTGAGTCATTGCACCATCACGGGGAATACGGCTCCCAACCTCCAGGGCAGCGGCATGGCTTCCTTCGACGATGGCTTCGACTTCGCTGACGCGGTCGCCTCCATCACCGCTTGCATCATCGCAGGCAATACCAACAGTGACATCGACTTCAACATTAACCCAGCACATCCCATCTTCTCTGGCAGTCACAACCTGATCGGCACGGGCAGTGGGGTTGTGAAATTTAACCAAAGCAGCAACCAGACGGGCGTCGCCAACCCCCTCCTTTCTCCCCTTGGAAACTACGGCGGCTCCACTCAAACGATGCTACCGCTTCCCGGCTCTCCCGCCCTCGATGCCGCAACTGCCTCCACCGAAACTTCCGACCAACGAGGATTCCCCCGTCCGCTCGACGGAGATAACAGTGGTTCCGCGACGCCCGACATCGGAGCCTCCGAGGCCCCCAATTGGGCAACACCCTCTAACACCGAATTGGCCTCAATCTTTGCTACTGATTCCGATGGCGATGGCAACGTTTACGGACAAGAGATTATTCTTGGCACCGATCCCTTCACCACCGACTCCTCCCATTCGAATAATTTCGGCCCACTTGATGGAGGTATCATCGGGTTCAGCTTCGGACGTGACCAAAGCATGACTCCCGCTTACCAAGTCGATATCTACCGCTCCTTCGACCTCCTCGGCTTTACTAAAGTATTCTCATACAGCCCCGTCACCCACACACAGATTTCAGTAGATCCCGAGCTCACTCCAGACTTTACGAACCCGGACAAAATCTCCATCACCGACGCCACCACCGAGCCCAAGGTCTTCTACCAACTCCGTATTGTCGGCGACTAGATCTCCGAATCGGAAAAGCTAGAATTCTCAGACTCGGAAGGGGGTATGTCATTGTCTTTGAAGTCAAATGTAGATCCGGGCGCAGCTCCGTATCAGTGCGTATTCACCTTGTATTGGTGGAAACCTAGGACAATCGAGCGGTGTGAGACGCATCAGCCCTAACTTTGAATCATATCAAAATTGCAAAAAAAGGCCGCACTGAAAAGTGCGGCCCTCTAAAGAATCAATCGAGTAATTGGTCAATACAACTTATCGGACTATTGACGACGACGGCGAACCATTGCCGCGCTAAGTGCGATCAAACCACCGAGTAGTGCATAAGTGCCAGGCTCAGGGATTGCTGCTACGCTAAAGTTGTCGAAGGTATTATTTTGAGATGATCCGAAAAAGATACGTGCATTGCCCGCACCAAAGCCATTGTTGGACGTGTCTATGACAGTTGCAAACGCAACGTCGTCAACTGCAAGAGTGAGTGTTTCAGCGACATTATCATAGGTCAGTTTGAGGACGAAGGTCCCGATGCCTAGATCAATTCCTCCGAAACCTCCTGAGTTTCCAGCCGAGGCAGTAGTGGTGTCAAGATAGTCACCAACAAGAACGTTCGCGACGCCGCGAACACCAAAAAAGGCTGTAGGGCCAACAATCGGTTCGTCGAAAGATGGCGAGCTGCCACCGAGGTCAAAGTCATTGCCAGCTCCGAGCCCGAAGAAATGAGTGTCAGCGTTGGTCTCGCCCGTATCTTCGATCTCGATTGTCACTTGAGCCACAAAACTTACAGATGCATAATCAGTGTCATTAGTGCCGATCCATGAGCGGTCATTATCGCCAGTTCCGTTGAAAACAGCAGCTCCGCCAGTTACGCTAGGTGTGCCGGAACCTCCAGATTGACTTAAATTACTGCCGAAGTCGACTCCTGAGAAATCCTCAGAGAAAAATGTTTGGGCACACGCAGAGGTTGCTAATGCTAAGGTGAGAATTGAATAGGGGATGAGTGATTTCATTTAGTTGGGATGAGGGGGGATGCAGGGGGAACATACCTATATGCTCGTAAGGAACGCTTATTAAGAGCGAAATCTGATGTATTTGCAAGTTGTAAATTTATAGTGGAGCTTTTTTCAACTGTCAGCTGGTGTGGCATATCGTAGGGCGCAAGGCACTTTCTCCCATGTCATCATCTTTTTGACTGAGCGAAGATGAAAATAAGCCAGCTAACAGGGGCAAACGTAAATCCAAGCATAGCGATAACTCTGGTATGAAGGTTTAGCGATTGCCCCTAGCCTTGCCTGTGCATGATTCGTCCTAATATTAGATGGTGGTAGACTCAAAACAAAAGAAGACTCGTTATGCTTAAGGTACTCTCAGTAGTTTTATTTACGGTTTCATTATTGGCTTCAGTTCAAGCTACGAGTGTCCATGTCATATCCATCTACAGTCAGAAAATGGGGAAAGGTGTTCCAGTGACGCTCATTCTTCCTGATTCATATCAGAACAGTACTCAATGCTTCTCCGTCATGTATCTGTTGCATGGAGCAGGCGATACTCACGCGAAATGGAATGCGTCCACGACAGTCTCCGAACTGTCCGATCTTTACGATATGATATTGGTTTGTCCCGATGCGAACCGAACTAGGCCGCGTGGACAAATAAAATAACTTGTCAAATTAACGCAATCCAATTGACTGTAAGGCAGTTGCATCGATAT
>JAYMFV010309789.1:0-32767 GCA_036784875.1 Internoretia fryeana | reverse complement strand
CTAGACCGTAGGCCAACGCGGTAAAGATTAGATGTGTGAAATTAAGCGATTTGAGCGAGGTTTCCAGAGGTGCCCTATAGAATATCTATGCGCAACCGTTGCTCTGGGCGGGTGCGTCAAGTGGCGCTCCAACTTTAGGAGAATATTTTTCTGGTTAAATACGACTCAAGGGAGTTCGGACTACAGTGTGACGACAGTCGGCACGTCGGTGAATAGTAGCTTTAACTCGATATCGGTTTTATCGATACCAATTATCTTAGAGAGCGCTTTTCGATAAGCTTCTAATTGTGGGCGATGGCGTTCGCTGGCTTCATCGAGTGTGTTTCCTGTGTGAATGCGATCCGTCTTGTAGTCGATGATCTCAGCGCGGATGATCTCGTCACTTGTGTTGTGATGTAAGACGACGCGGTCGAAGATGCCGTTGTAAAACTGATCGCCTTCAACATAACTGAAAGCGCGCTCGCGCCAAACTGTTGTCGGTGTGTTTGGTTGAGTGAAGAGTACTTTGATGTCTGCGTTGCCAAAGCATGCGTAGAGGAGGGTTGTAATGGTTGCGTCTGGAGGGGAACGCTTCGTCATTTCCGCCGATAACACATTCGGCAACGACGGAGCGTTGCCCTCCAGCCACTCAATCTGTTCAAACGCGTCGTGCACATCGCTGCCAAACTGCGTGGCTGCTTCGCTGAGATCGAACGCCTTGGCAGCGCTTTGTTTGAAGGCCTTTATCGATGAAGGCCGCGAGAGCTGCAATCTTGGATGCGCAGGGGCGAAAGTGGAATTAGGAATTAAAAATGAAGAATTAGGAATTTTACTTGTAGGCTTAGTCTCAAAAGACTCGTGCCATTTGGGATCGCCAGTGCTCCAGAGCACTGGGTATTTGAACGTCGAATGTTCAACATCCAACTTTGAATCTTGAACAAGGAAGAGTTCAGTCGGTGTGGCGGTGTTGCCGAGTACATCACGCAGGTAATCGACTGTTGATTTTTTGCCAACACGATCGAAGTCGCTGATCATGTAGAGTCCACGCTTAGCGCGGGTCATTGCGACGTACAGTGTGCACAGGCTGCCGAAGCCTTGCTGGCTTTCATTCTGTTCTAAGAAAGGGGCGAGCGCGGGGTCGGCTTGCATTATTTCTTTTTTGACCGGCTCCATGATCCATTCGGCATTTCCTTCGGCATCGAGAAGAGGACTAATCTGGCGTTCACTTCGTGAGCTTTTGTCTTCATTCACTAAGATTACGATGTCGTATTCGAGGCCTTTTGATTTATGGATTGTTTCAACGATGATTGCATCGCCAGCCGGGCATTCGCCGCTACTGCTGTCTTTTAGATAAGTATGGAGCCCATCGATGTCGCGCTGTTCTTCACTGTCGAAAGCGCGGGCTTTGGTGACTAATCGCTCCAGCCGCTCACGGTGACGTGTGTCGCGCTCAGGTAAGTGTTCAATGATCGTATCCGCGGCCTGACGCACCGCAATCTCGCTGCTTTCTGAGAAGAGTGTGGTGCGTAGTCGGTCAGCAGCTTTGACGAGTGAGGTGCCTTGGGTAGAACAGTCGATGAGTTGGAGTATCCCGCGGGCATGGGTATCGCCTGGGTGGGCTGCGAGTCGTAACATTGCGAGTAGCGCCGTGCCAGCTGCATTGTCAGTTGCGGGTTTAATTGCCGAACCTGTGTGCACTGGGAGCTCTTTCGCGTTCTCACGTAGAAATTCGGCGATGGCGGTAGCATCTTTATTACTTCGAGTCAGCACACCGATGGTCATGCCGCGTTCCAGTGGCTTCAAATCGTTGAGCAATTGTAAGATGAGATCGTTGCGCTCTGGCGCGTCGTTTTTCTTGGCTTCGATCCAACAAGCAAAACCACTGAGGTCTTTAGTGGCTGGCGAGGGTTCGTGCGTTTGCCAAGCCCGCGCCCAGCGTACTGCCGAATCGCTAGAGAAATTAGCTCCGATCGCGGCATGATCGGAAAAGACCACATTGACCGCATCGAGCACTGGCTTGGCGGAGCGCCATGACATCGAAAGTGGCTGCGGTTCGATGTTGGGATATTGGTTCTGGATGTCGTGAAAGAGTCGATCGTCACTATTGCGCCAGAGGTAGAGGCATTGCTTGGTATCGCCGACATAGAAAAAGGAACGTTCACCGGAACTGTCTTGCACGATTTCGTCGATCAAGTTGGAGACGACTGCCCATTGCGGGCGGCTGGTATCTTGAAATTCATCGAATAGCCAATGGTCGAACTGACTATCCAGCCGGAAGTCCATGAGTTGCCGCACGAAGGGGTCGATTGGATTCATCGGAGAGCCTTCGTTGTCTGGTGCGAGTAAGTGCGTGAGATCGGCAAATGCGAGTCGCCCGGGGCGGCGGACGAGTCGGTCGTAGTTATCGTGGTATGCCTGAAGGATGCGGTGGACACCTTGAGTGTTTTCGAGTGCGCGCTTTAGGTGGTGCCATGCGATGGCGCGTAAGCTGTCGGCCAATGCTGAGCAGGTGGCTCCGGTCAGTTGCAGTTCTTTGCGCACTTTGATCGTGGCATTGCCCGCGATTACGTCCGCAGCGACGGCGAAGGCATTCGTTAGGAGTGTATTGAGCTTCTCCTTTACCGGATAACTCTCGATGTGTTTTGCGGTGCTCTCGAAATCGTTCTGCTGGGCTTTACCGAGGCCCTCGGGGAGATTGCTGCGTAAGTTATTGGCGAGTTGATCCCAGTCGGGAGCTTGGTTTACTTGCCAAGGGCAAGGGCCATTCCAGATTGTTGCCGACTGCCCCCAAAGCCGTGGGTCTGGGTTGTCGAGGTAAAGTGTGTATTGTTTCTGGATGAACTCTGAGACAACTTTCTCCACGCTACGTTCTTCTTTGCCATAGGTTGCTTGTTTGAAGGCATGCCAGAATTCGTTCAGTTCTGAAGTGAGTTCGCCGGGGTTGTGGACGATGCTGTCACGCACTTGATTGCGCATGCGTGGTTCACTGCTTTCATCTAGTAGGTTTAGGTTGCCGGTGAGGCCAAGTTCTAAGGAAAATACGGAAACAACTCTGAAAAAGAAACTATCGAGCGTTTGTAGGTTGAGTCGGTGCATGCTACGAACAAGCAATTGCAGGAGGTAGTGGTAACGGGCGCTGTCGGCTTCGATACTCAGGTTGGCGGAAAGGTTTGTTGCGTTGTCTGTCGATTCGGCTGCGTCGCACAACTTTTCGATAATGTTTTGAAAGAACTCACCAGCCGCAGTGCGCGTGAAAGTGAGCGCAATGATACGCTCTGGCTTCTCAGTGAGGTGCAGTAAGTAAATAAAGCGGTTGGTCAGCTGGTAGGTCTTGCCCGAGCCAGCTGCGGCGGAAATCGCGATGTTCTTCAGTATGTTCAATGTGGTAGGAGTGAGTGAGGCAAAATCATGGTAGGCAAAATAATTACTTTTCCAATGTGCTTTGCGTGATGTGACTTTGGTTGAAGTTGATCCACTGTATGGCGGGAAGGTCGGAGTTGCGCAGCAGCCTTTTGAGATGGGTATGGTAGTTGCTAATGCCGGAAGCTTGAGTGATTCCAGAGACTACAAGGGCATTGCCACTGTGTAATTTAAATATACGCTGGCTGCCAAGCTCAACGTATTGGTCCATTATGTGCATAGTATCCTCACGGCAGTCGAGGAGCCGGTAGAGTGCTTCCTGGTATAGGCTGATTGATAAATGCGTGCCCCAGTCTTCTAATAAATCGGTGAGGATGTCTTGGATCGTTGGATTAGTTGCTTCTACGTTAAATTGCTTTCTTTTGGATAGAGTCAGTTGCGTGGATACAAATCTAGATTCGACGGATGCGGTTCTGAAATTGATTAGTTTCCCATGAGAAATCTTTGTCAGTAGCAAGTAGTTCAGTAGCTGAGCTTCATTCTTATTCGATAAAGCAATTCCTGCTTTTGTTTCGTAGGGAACGCCATCGATAATCAAGTCGATATAATAGGATTTTTTGAAACTCTTATGGCTGACTTGTATTTCAGATTCTCGCTCGCAGGACATTTCTGTTGAGCAGATCCTGTGGCACATGGCAGCTTGATAGATTTTTTCATCATGCAGTCGTCCAAGTGAATTATGGACGTCAAATGTAATACCAGTAACTTGGTGGTCAATTTTATGAAACTGATCCTGCGTGAGCGTTCGGATTTGGTCTGAGTGTGTTATGGGCATTGCTTCAGAGTCGAATGATTTTGCCTATAATGATTTTGCCTTATCCGAGCTCGCCTTAAACTGATACTTCATGAAGGCTTCGGCATCTACTGAGTTTTCGATGCCATCTGGAAAGAGGGGAGCGAAGTCATCGTATTGCTCACGCACGTCGAGGTTAGGTGGCCAGAAGGCTCCGTCTTTAATTTGCTGAATAATTGCGCTGGCGCAGCTGTGAGCGCTGTCTAGGTGACTGTCGGCGAAGTCGTCCCATTGGGCGACCCCGGAGCGTTCCAGTGTGTTGCCTAAGTTGAAGTAGGCTACCTTTGGGCGCTCTTTGTCGGACTCTTTTTTAGAGAGTGCATAGAGTGGTAATTGCAGATCAGTCCAACGGTAGCGTTTTTCGCCAGATTCGAAAAACGCCGTTTCTGGTAAGTGTGCAGGTGGTTCTTTTTTGGCGACCACCGCAAGGTGCGCCTCACGTGGATGCTTTGGCTTGTCGGCAGTCTTGTAGTCGATTAACTCTAGATGATCACCTCTTTGGTCAATGCGATCAATCGTCCCTCTGATGGTGAGGCCGTCGATTTTTATTTCGAAAGGCGCTTCTGTATCCAATATTTCAATACTTCCATTTTTTTGAATGTCTTCGATTTGCCTTTTTGCGTAAGCGGTGAGGCGTGCCATGAGCGCTTCATGTTGTAGGCGTAGAGCGAAAGAGAGTTGCTTGCCGAATTGATGCTGGATTTTTGCGTCAGCGATGGCGTGCACCTTTTTAATGAGGTCCGTTTCTGAGGGATGTGTGATGTCCGCAGTGGTTAATTCGGCGACCGTGTCGTGAAAAAGCGTGCCGAAAGTAGCAGGGGTGAGTTCACGGGTTTCGACATCAATTGTGCGTAGCTTTAAAATGTGACGTAGAAAAAAACGGAAGGGACATTCTAAGTAGCTCTTGAGCGCGCTGACTGACAGGGACTTTGGGAGCTCGATGTCTGCGGGTGGGCTTAACTGCCAGGGGAGTGTGTGGCTAATATGTGCGTTTGCCGATTCGGTGGATTGAAAGCATTTGCGAGTGCGAGAGAGTAGGGTGTCTGCGTCGCCGAGAAAGAGTAGGCGTGAGGGCTTGAGCGGTGTGCCGTCGGAGGCGGTTTGTGGAATGAGTAGATCGACTCTTCCATTGCCTTCAGATCGTCTGCGGCAGAGGGCTTCGAGCAAGTAGGCATCACGTGCAAACCGTTGTGCATTGCTGCGCAGGCCAAGCACTTCGCGTAGGGACTCAGGTAAAAAGGCGTCGCCGATGACTGACTCAGGGACGATCGCTTCATTCAGTCCTGCAAGGATCAAATAGGGGGCGTCGTTCCAGAGAAGTTCAAGCCAGCCTAATAAGTCGTGTGCGCCTTGAGGTCTGTCTGGGTAAGTCTTGGTTTTGCCGAGACTCTGCTGAAATGCTTCACGGCTATAATCACTCGGGAGTTTGGTGAATTGCTGGTCAGTTTCCGAGCTGGCTTCCAATTTTTGGCGAATGGCGTCGGCGCTTTCTTTCCATGGTATGCTTCCGTGTGGCTGGTTTTCGCTATATTGAGCGCTGTAGATGTCTTGAAGTATTTTTGCGAATGTGATGGCAAAACCGGAGCTCGACTTCAACGCTCGAGCGATATTCTGAATTTTCCTTAGTGCTTGAACGAGTGGGTCGTATCGAGTGTGTCTACTGGCGAAGTAAAGTAAGCCGTTTAGATCAGGAACGAGATGCTTTTCGAAGATTCTGTCGAGTTGTCGTAAATGCTGGTTCTGTGTGGTCTCATTGCCCAGCCAGAGTGTGATGTCTGGATGTTGTAAAAGTGAGCGGATGGTTGCGGTGCTTTCGTCGGCTGCGAGTTGGCAGAGCAACTCTGTGAGTCGACCCGTGCGACCATTGCGTAAAGCTTGGCCTTCTGGGTCGTAGCAAGCAATCGCAGCTGAGTTAAGCGCGTCAGCAACTGTGGGACTTAGCTGTGGATCGGCAATCCCCAGAAGCACCGCTTCCGGTACTTGTTCCGCCATTAAGTTGGAAATGTAGGCGGCCGTTGATTTGGGGTCAGCGAGTGTTGTGAAGTGGCAGCCCCAGCCTTCGAAATCTAATGCTCGGTTGAGCCATGCGTCTGTTTGCGGTCGCCCCCAATCGTCAAACTGGGCGTCGTCTGGTCCGTAGATCCAAACTTCTAGCGGTAGCTGTCTAGATGCGTGTTCGAGTGCTTGTAGAGGTAGCGGTTGCGGGTCCGGAGTGGCTGCGAGGATGATACGGGTGATTCCTGTTGGTGCGGTGTAGTTGAGTGCTGCTTCGCGTCTTACTTGTTTCGGATCTTTGAGCGCTCGGTGCTTTAGTTGATCAATATACAAATTTTCCAGTCGAGCTAACTGTCGCCAGCGCTCGGGTTCATGCCCCGCCTCGGCAGCACTTTGCGCCGCCCGATTGAGGTCGAGGCCTTCTTCGCCGAGTTCCGAGCGTAACTGCATGAGACGCTCTGCCATGCCAAGCTTCCAGCCAGTGCTCGGCGTCGGCGCGATCGGGAAGAGAGCTTGAAAGTGGTCGAAATCAATTTGATTCAGCACGCTCACCCATGCTGCGCAGACGTTTTCTTCGCTGGCGATAGGTTCATGCTTGATGGCTTTTGCCAGAAGAAGGTCTGGAGTCACGATTTCGGGAGGCAGGAGCCCTCGATTCGACTGGGAAACATCCAAGGCAAGTGCCTCGAGTAGCCGGCGTTTCGCCTGCTTGGTTGGCACGATGATCATAGTCGTACTTAAATCGACGATACTTGCCTTGACGCTCAGTAGCAGTCGCTCGGTGATAGCGGGTAGTAGTGGGCGATTCCAATCTAGGAAGACTTTGGCGAGCATACAGTGAGCTTGTGATTCGCTTGGTTACAGGGCGAGAATTTTTAGACAACAAAGTGGTTCGTTGTTCTTTACGCGCTTTTAACCAAATTATCGGTTACGAGCACCAAATCGAGCCAAATAAGGGAGTTTTATTAGTCGTCTAAGTCTATTACTAAGGCGTGGATTTAGGGGGTATTCGATAGGCTGAGGGAGCGATTTCTTGCGGTGCTGGGGGATGATCCTACGTCCTTATGAATACAATCAACTAACTGTTTTTGTTGAGTCAAATAAGGATTTGACTCAACGATTCGTGGGGTTTTGTTACGACATTATAGTTTCCAAATTTAGTAAACCATATGTTGAATTTACACGATCCCATGAGTGACGTTCGCACCCGATTTCGAGAGGTGTGGAAACGTTATTTCATTGGTGATTTGGATGGCGCGCAGCTGTATATGGAGGAGTCGGTGCGGACGCATTTGGAGATCGCCTCCTATCAACATGAGTTTCAGGAAATAGAAAAGCTTCAGCTGCTGCTGATGGAGGAAAAGCATCGCTGGGAAGATGTTCAGCAAGTTGCAGCTTTAGTTGCTGAGCAACTCGAAGAGAAGGCCGACTGCGTGATTACATCCAAACCCTCATTCATGAAGCCTACTAACTCTGTTCGCAGCGACCCTGCGGACAATTCTGATGTGGTTCTGGCGGTGTCGCGTGAACCTGTTGCTCCCGCCCGTGCATCAGCTGGTGGTTTGGATTTGGCCGGTATGATTGATGTAATGCTTAGCGAGGAGCGCTAGTTCATCGCCATTTTAAAGCTCAATTTGAGCCCTACTAAAAACAAGAGAATATATATATGAAAGCAGAAACCTTAGAGCCCGTTGTTAAAACAGCTAATGATCATGAATCGAGTGCGCCCGCAGTGGAGTCTACTCGTAAGAAAAACGGCGAAGTTATATTCGTTGGTTTAGATCTTGGAACGAATACATCGTTTATCTTATCAGGTGGTGAAGATTCATCAGATTACTCTGTAAGCAAATTGTTACCTTCCGTAGTTGGTTACGTGCGCGATGGGCTGGTGAATGGGATTCTACCGACGGCAGACGAGGTCTTTTTCGGAGAAGATGCGATTGCGAATAAACTACACTTAGATCTGGTGTGGCCCTTGAAGGACGGAGTGATTAGTGATGTGAAAGCCACTGGTGACCTCTTGCGCCATTTGCGTGGAAAAGTGGATACTTCGGGCACGAGTGAAATCCGTGCCGTGATCGGCATGCCGGCAAATACAAGTGCGGCGTCGAAAGAAGTGTTACGTCGTGCTGTCACGGGTGTTTTTGATCGTATCCTTATCATTCCAGAACCGTTCCTTGCAGCATTGGGCTATCGTGAAGATACGCGCCTAGCTGAAGCACACTATGTCGACCCAGTGCAAAATTCGCTTTTCATTGATATTGGCGCAGGGACAACCGACCTATGCTTAGTGCAGGGATACTTCCCTCGTAAAGATGATGAGCTGAGCTTCTCATATGCGGGAGATAGTGTTGATGCTGCGATTACAGCTGGATTAGAGCATGTGTATCCGGATATGAAGCTCTCACTCTTGCAAATTCGTGAACTGAAAGAAAATCATTCTTACGTTGGTGCTAGCCGTCGCCCCATCGATGTGCGAGTCGTGGTTGGTGGTAAAGGACAGACGATTGAGGTCGCTGATGTGGTGGGCGATACATGCAACAAATTGCTGGATCGTATTTTTGAATCAGTTAAAGAACTGATTGTTCGCGCCCCATCAGAGTCAGTCGTTACTCTGCTTCAGAATATATTGATCACTGGTGGCGGTAGTCGTATTAAAGGAATCGATACTGAGCTGCAAAAGAAGCTTGCCGATGAGGGCTTCGCGTCTCCGCGTGTCCGCACTGTTGGTGAGGATTATAAGCGTTATGTTGGCTTGGGTGCCATGAAAGCAGCACGTGCCGCTCGTGACGCACAGTGGCAAATCTTGTTTGGTTGAGTGCGATGATGACTCATTTATGCTGAATGCCTAATTATCAAAGATACAATATTAACGTTGTATTCTGATAAGTGATTTGAATGGCAGTTTCCTCAGTGAATACGCCAATATCTGCAATAGTGATCGCTAGCAGATCGCCGAAGTTTGGAAATGCCTTTGGCGGTTTGCTAAGCTGTATGTCGGCAAGTTTCGTCAGCAGTTCTAGGCAGCGTTGTAGTTTTGCTAGTTTTCAAAACGCTTTCTTCTTGGTAAGCGCTGTTCATCTCGATCACGAGTCGGTCATTTGCCTCGACGTCGAACTGGTGAGTCAGTGTTTGTCTTCACTGCCTGATAGCGGCTCCGAGGTAAGGGGGGGCGTTGTTGTCTATTTGAGCGCGTGTGGTCGCCGCCGATCGAAACGTTGTAGGCCGTTGATTCTGGGCGCATCCTTTCCCGGGTCGTATTGGTCAATTGCCTAATGTATAATGCTACCAATTAATCGCCAATCAAGGAGTAGCTCAACTGCGAGGTATTGATACATCGCGACGATACACCAATAAACGATACGGTAACTCCGTTTGGATGTCTTATGCCGGAAATGCTGCTGTGCAAGATAGGCAGCGGGCCAACCTCCGATTAACTCTAGGAAATGGAGTATTTTCTCGGGGATGCGTTGGCCACTTCTCTGTGCTTGGCGTTTATCATGCCAGTAGAGTCCATATGTAATGAGTGAAACCGTCAGGATGTAACTCACTGTGATATACCAAATGACTTGCCCGAACGAGCGCATGACGATTATGGCGGGTAGAATGATGATCAGCAGGAATAAGGGTACGTTTTTCATTCAGAGCGGGCCTCACCCATCAGTAGTTTTGCTAGGTATAAATTATATTCCAATGTCCAGTTTTTCGCCTTTTTATTGAAGTGTACTAGCTTAGTGTTGATTCCTTTATGGACGGTTGAACTGATATCATAACGCTCAGGATACTTAACCAGTGTTTCTGGATTGATTACTTGTGCGCCTCTTAAGAGCCAATAACCATATAACTTGCCTGTCTCATCGTTGCGCGTGTTCCAGACGCGATAGAACACCAATTCACCGCTTTTGTATGCTTGCTCGGCTTTTTCTATCGGAGAGGTTGTATTTATGAGTGCGTATTCCTTGTCTCGCAGGTTATCCATTTGGCTGATGAAAAAGATTAGGCCAAAAGCGACGACGAGTCCTGCGAAGCCTTTCCAAAGCTCACTCATGACGGAGTCTAAAAATCCGCGAGTATCTCGCGCAGTTCCGCGGCAGGGTCGTCGTGGTGTTGATCAACGGCGAGCTTCAATGCGTGCTCAAGGATCGGCTTGGCTACGTGGGCTTGTCCGTGCTGGAGCAGCGCCTTACCGAGCAAAATCCGAGGGAGCATCCAGTCATCACGAGAATCAGCGCAGCGTTGAAGATGTGGGATAGAGGTTTCGGTGTCGCCCTCGTCGTAAAGTGCTTGGCCGAGACTAAAACGAAAGAGCATGTTGTCGGGCTTAGCCTCGACTTTAGGGTGGAAAATTTCGGATTTTTTCACGGTTCAATCGATAATGATCGCGATGATGGTTATGTTGTCCGGGCCTCTGTTGGCATTAGCGCTATCCACGAGTGATTGAGCAATTTGTTTGGGCGATTGGTCTGCTTCAAGTAAGCATTGGATCTGTCGATGAGTGAGCACTTTGTTGAGCCCGTCGCTACACAATAAGATTCGATCGCTAGTTTGAAGTGTGATGCGTGTTTGATCGACTCGAAGTTCTTCAATCTGTCCGACACAGCGTGTGAGCGTGTGCGGATATTCGGGAGGCATGGATTCACGGGCTTTTTCACCGAGGCGATCAATGAATTCTTGTGCCATTGTATGGTCACTAGTGATTTGCTCAAGAGTGCCTTCGCGTAAGAGGTAGAGTGCCGTGTCGCCGACATGAGCGATGAGTAGTTGATCTTTGATGATCTGGCCAATGGTTAATGTGCTGCCTGATCCAGTGAATGGATGCGCCTCTAGGCCTTCTTTAGTGATGATACGATTGATCTCAATAATGAGATCCGCCAAATCGGCACGCTCTTCTTCTGAGTCGACTCCGTTAAAGGCTTTGTCCAATAATTCGACAATACGACCACTCGCTTGATCGCCGCCTGGCAGTCCGCCTAAACCGTCGGCGACGGCATAGACACAATGATCCTCATCGATGAAGAGCGCGTCTTCATTTATTTCGCGGACTAGGCCGCGATCGCTGATGCCATGGACTTGAATTTGCATACTTTAGAGTTAGTGTTATGTGAAGAGCGATCAACTATCAAACACGGTATTGCGATTTTCGCGATTAAAGCGTTGGTAATCGGTAATCGGCAGAGCTTCGACAAAGCGCGAGCCATATGGCTTGGTAACAATTCGGGAATCGAGGATCACGATATTACCTTTGTCTTCATGGCGGCGAATAAGCCTGCCGATGCCTTGACGGAATTTAACAAGGGCGTCGGGCACGGTCATTTCAGCGAAAGGGTTTCCGCCACGTTGCTG
Source organism: Internoretia fryeana (assembly GCA_036784875.1). Classification (NCBI taxonomy): domain Eukaryota; class Phaeophyceae; order Ectocarpales; family Acinetosporaceae; genus Internoretia; species Internoretia fryeana. The sequence continues at coordinate 21,237 of JAYMFV010309789.1, read as the reverse complement.
TATGTATTCGCTGCGAGCTTCCATTACGGGGTGATTTGGGTTTTCGAAGGGGAGGCGGGCGATAATCACTTGTGAGAGCGCTGGGCCTGGAACGTCGACACCTGTCCAGAAACTATCGGTGCCAAAAAGCACGCCGTTGCCAGCTGCGGCAAACTGCTGGGTCAGTTGTGTGCGTGCGAAACCATGGCCTTGCGTGAAGAGCGGGCGGTTGATTTTTTTGAAAAATGGCTCCGCGCGTTCACGCACTTGGCGTAGATCAAAGTGGCTCGTGAATAGCACGAGTGTACCGCCTTCGACGCGGCGACTACACCAGCAAATCATGTTGGCGAGATAGTCGAGGTCGAGTCTTCCTTTCCCTGGCTCAGGTAGGGGCGCATCGGTTGCCACGTAGATCTTGCAATTCTCCTCGTAGTTAAACGGTGAATTTTCTATCTGTGTCTCGGCAGCTTCGGCGCCTGCCTTTTCTTGAAATGCATCGAGGCGTGAGCCGTCGGAAAGAGTGGCGCTTGTCAGCACTGCTGCGGTGCCGCGTTGGAACAGGTGTTTACGCAAGTGCGGCGCGACGTCGAGCGGGGCACTGCGCAGAGTAACGATTTGTCCTTTCTTACCTCCTCGTTCCAGCCATTGCACATGATCGTCTTCAGCAAACGTGATGAAGGCGTTGATCGCATCACGGTAGCCCATGATGCGGCGGCGATGATCGCGCAATTCGTCTTGCACACGCTCGTCGTCGCTTTTCTGGATGATCGCACCGAGGCGTTCGGCGACTTCCTTGAGTGGCCCGGAGATGATATTATCGCAAAAGTCCGGGTCATGCAGGCGCAGGATCGGCTTCTTGGTTAAGAAGGTGTCACCGAGGTAGCTGAAAAACTCGTAGGTTGCACCGAGTGCGTTGTCTACCGCGTCTTGATCCCATTTCTGACCATGTTTACGGAGGAGACCTCGGTTCGTGCGCGGATTATAGATACGCTTCAAGGCACGATCGACCGCAAATGAGCTGATGTGCGCTCCGAAGTGATCCGTTGCAATCGCCGGGATGCGATGCGCTTCGTCCAGCACCAAGAAGTCGTCGGCGAGTAGGATACCTTTCGCGCCGTCGCTCGGTGGCATGCCGGCATTGATCAAAGCAAAGAGTAGGCTGTGATTTACGATCACGCAGTTGGCCGAAAGTAGTTGTTTGCGGGCGCGTTGGTAGAAGCAGGTGTTTGGATCGCAGTTTTTCCGTGAACAGGTCGAACTGTCGGCATTGATCTCATCCCAAACCGTCGGTAAGGGCGGTGGGCTGAGTTCTTGCACCAGTCCATTTTTACTGGTGGCTGACCATGTTGCCATGCGAATGAGTTCTGCCTTTTCCTCGTTGGCGAGGAGTTCCGTTTGTTTGCTGGATTGTGCGTCTTTCAGGGCGTTGCTGAGGCGTGTGCTACAGCAGTAGTTGCCTTTGCCCACCATTAGCGCGGTCTTGAAGGTCGCAAAACGGTGGAGTTCCGGGACAGCTTTGAAAAGCTGTTGGCAGATTTTGAGGTCTTTTTCGCGGATTTGCTCCTGTAAGCTGATCGTATGGCTCGAAATAATAAACGGACGCTCGGTTTCGATCGAGTGGATGATTCCAGGAATCAGGTAGGCCAGGCTCTTGCCCACGCCTGTGCCAGCTTCAAAAAGTAGGGGCTGGTCGTCTTCCAAAGTGCCTGCAGTTGCGACCGCCATCGCTGCTTGTTCGGGGCGGTGGTCAAGTTTTAGTGCTGTTTGCAGTGTGCCGCCTTCTTTGAAGATGGACTCCACCAGCGCGGTCAAATAGCCTTCCTTGCGGGGGGCTGCGCCTGAGTTTTCGATGAGTCCGATCATTTGTCTGTATTTTCAAAAGGTGAAGATTGAATAGCTGAACAGGTTTTCACCTTTTTGCAAAGCTTGGAAGTTTCAAATCGTAGGGTTTCAGGGTAGATGCCTCTTCGGTCATGCTTTTGGGGCAGGCTCATAGACCATAGTAGGTTCAAGCTTTGATTGTGGTAAATTGATTAGTTTACACAAACTTTTCATATTATCCGTTATTACTTAATTTAATGTTTGTTATTAGAAGCAATTGTATTTTATTTGAGCCGAATTTACTTAGTCTATTGTTAGTGATGTTGATTACATTTTTGTTGTTTCCATATTATTTCACAAATGCTTTGGGCCGTTCGGCCCAGTCTTGTGAGTGTCTTATCTTTTTCTGTGGAGGGGCTAAGCGATGAGTGTTTGGGTAGTTCCTGGAAGCCCATTACTGGATGGGAGTGGCTGGAAGATTTGGTATGCTCATCCGGGCACATCCCAGTATATGCCGAAAAATGTCGTTGTCAGTCGCGATGGGAACAGTGTTCCTACGACACAAACGATGGAATATATCGGCGTGCCAACTGGAGGTAAACGTTACATTACCATTGTAACTGTCATGTTGCCGCAGCCGCAGCCAGGGGTGTCTTTTACTTTGAGGGTTCCTGAACTGGATGTCATCGATCCGGACGGGAATACCGTCAGCTTGGGGACTCGGGTTTGGCAAACATTTGCTACTGAGCTTCCGGAGCAGGGGCTGTCGTTTCTTTTTGGTTCTTGTTTTTGGCGTAACGATGATAAGGAAGGGCATTACTATCGTGCAGTTGATGCGATCATTCGTGCGGAAGAAGTAAAGCCATCCTTTCATTTTTTGTGTGGAGACCAAATTTATTTGGACTATCCCTTCCCCTCTAAGTTTATGAACCCGACGTCTGCCCGTCAGAAGGTTCAGCGGCGTTACGAGGAATATTGGAATGATCCTTATTACCAGAAAGTATTGTCGGCGTGCCCTAAATTCTTTCTCTGTGATGATCATGAGTGGTGGAACGATTATCCAGAACGTCAGGTACAATTGGTGCACACTTGGGGGCAAGCCGCACGTAAAGCTTATGGCGAGGTAGCAACCGAGTATTATGAGAAATTTCAGCTCGCTCTGAATCCAAATCCGACACGCGCATGGCAGCAGTTTAAAATTGGTCCTGTTTCGTTCTTTTTTGCTGATACACGCTCTGGACGGGATTCCACGAAGAAAAATAATCCGCATTTTATGCAAGAGCCACAATGGCAAGCTTTGGAGCAATGGCAACGATCACTCACTGGGCCCGGAATTTTAGTGACTGGTATGCCTCTATTTCAAAAGGACGGCGACTGGAGAGACCATACATTGAGTAATTTTAAGGATGATTATCGTCGCTTAACAAAAATTTTCACCGATAGCTTAATGGGAAAAAACGACGAGGAGAAAGTGCATGATATCGTTATATTATCCGGTGATATTCATAAAGCTCGTCACTCAGTTGCGTACCTGAAGGTCGGGGAAGGCTTGGAGGTACACGAGTTGATTGCTTCGCCTGCCTCATGTATTGGTCCTTTCACTTCAGTGGCTAAAGCAGAGGGGATCAAAGGGAATTTACCGGAGAGCGATGATCAAAAGTGGGCAGCTGTAAAAACCAAGTTTGTGCATGCGGATAATAATATCGGGTTGATTCGGCTGAAACCTGTCCCGAATCAACCGAATCAGGTTCATTTGGAGTTTGTTTCCTATCAACTGCGCCCCAGTCGTTTGCCGCCCTATCTCTTTTGGCGCAAAGAGCCGCCAGTGAATTTTAATAAACTCAAAAAACTATATTCGTGCGATAAATTGCGTGAAAAATACCTGAAATAGCTATAATAATATGAGAAAAGCCAACGCGAATAAAAGTAATCATCAATTGGGTGATTGGTCCAAGTGGACTAGCGGTAAAACTAATAGCCTCTTTTTTGCAGAGGCTTTGAAGACCATGGAGCAGAAGTATCAATTTGGTAATAAGGGCTTGATGACTATTGGTTTGGTCGGTTCTCGAGATTTGCCTGGAGTTAAATTACGACAGGCTCAGTCCTTAGCTCGTTGGGATCGCCGCCCCAGCAAATGGTCGCATGCATTTTTGATTGGCTCGGCGTGGAACGGGAAATCCGATATTCGAAAACTCCCAATTTATGAAGCCCCATTATTCTCTCGCACAGGCGTCTTTCCAGAACCTTTTAATAATGGAATGACTTGGAACCCAAACAAGCCAAAGGGCAAGCAGTCGATTTCTACTTTAGGGCTTTACGATGATCCTGATCTACATGCGAACGTAGCGCTTTTAACTGTATGTGAGCGCAAGGTAGATGGCCAGCAGGTGAGCTTACAGGCACTTAGCAACGCCGACGTAAAACGTGTGAGCACGCGTGCGAAGGATCTGAACTATGATCGTATGCGTTACAACATTTGGGAGAATTTGTGTGCTTGGCAACGTTATCTCTGGTCAGATGGCGAGGGAGGCAATCCACTACGAATGGGAGTGCCGATTTGTGCCTCTAGTTATGTTGAAATGGCGTTTGAGGCAATTGGCTTAGATTTAGTGCCCACGGCATCTGAAAGTAATAGCACGCCGGAGCATATTTGGACGGCGGCTGAGTGGTTCTATCAGCAAAACAATATCCGTCACGACGATGTGGAAAGTCGCTACCAAATGGTGGGTTGCTATTCGGTGCACGACGAAGGTTGTTCAATTAAAGCTTAGCGCATTCGATTATGAATCCTATTTCCAAAGGTTTGGATGAGTTGAAGGCCCATTACGATGTGATCGTAATCGGGTCAGGGTATGGCGGCGGCATTGCGGCTTCACGTATGGCTCGCGCGGGGCGTAAAGTCTGTTTGTTAGAGCGTGGTCGCGAGTATCTACCTGGCGAGTTTCCTGATACTTTGAAGGAGGGGATGCATGCTATGCAGTTTAATGCTGCAGGGAAACGTATCAGTGGAGGAGAAACGGGTTTGTTTGATTTTCATGTGCATGACGATATTAACGTCCTCGTTGGTTGCGGGCTCGGTGGGACTTCTTTGATTAATGCCAATGTCGTGATCGAAGCACGTGACGAGGTGCTCGATGATCCAGAATGGCCACATGAATTACGAGTTGACCGAGAGCGTTTTAATAAGGGGCAATACTTAGCCCGAGAGATGCTACTTGGTGCTCAGGAGAATCCGTATCCGGCTGGGAAGTTCGGCTATCCAGATTTGGCCAAGACATTAGCGCATAAAAAGGGAGCGGAAGCCTTAGGGGAGTCATTTAAACTGCCGAATATTGCGGTTACTTTCAAACCGACAGCCAGTGGCCTGAATCATGTCGGTGTGCCCCAGTCGCCATGTGTGAATTGTGGTGATTGCTGCTCAGGGTGTAATCACACTTCAAAGAATACCGTGCAAATGAATTATTTGCCTGATGCCTATAATCATAGTGCTGAGATTTTTACCGAAGCGAATGTGCGCTATGTTGAGCGGCAGGGTGCGAAGTGGGTGGTGCATTTTGAGCCCTATGGTTTAGGTCGCGAAAAGTTTCAAGTAGAGAATCCTTTTGTGACCGCCGATATGGTTGTGTTGGCTGCGGGGACGCTCGGCAGCACTGAAATTCTGCTGCGTTCCAAAGCGAAAGGCTTAGCCGTTTCAGATCAGTTGGGGAAAGGGTTTACTGGGAATGGTGATGTGTTGGCGTTCGCTTACAACTGTGATCAAGAGATTAACGGTATAGGTATGGCCACGCGCGATCCTCAATCCAGTGAACCAGTTGGGCCGACGATTACCGGGATCATTGATACCCGCGACAGCGTCGCAGACTATCGAGAAGGTATGTCGATTGAAGAGGGCGCGATTCCGGGTGTCTTGGCACCAGCTTTAGCGATCTCCTTTCAAAAACTGGTGAAGCTCATCGGCCAAGATACGGATACAGGCTTCAGGGACTATCTCTCTGAAAAGAAGCGCGAACTCGTGAGTTTAGTGGGCGGTGCCTATCGTGGGGCGATTAAGAATACGCAGACATTCCTTGTAATGACGCATGATAGTGCAAAGGGTGTGATCTCTTTGAATGGTAAAGATCGACTTGATGTCGCATGGCCAGGAGTCGGAGACGAAGCGATTTTTGATAAGGTTCGCGACAAACTCTATGAAATCACCAAAGCCTTAGGCGGCACATTTATTGCGAATCCACTTTGGTCGGAGCGCTCGATTTACACCAAGCTTTTTGGGCAAGATCTGGTTACGGTTCATCCATTAGGCGGTTGTTGTATGGGAGCGCATGCGGGGGAGGGTGTTGTCAATCATTGTGGGCAGGTTTACGCTGGCGATGCAGGTCAAGAACTACACGCAGGCTTATATGTTGCTGACGGCTCTGTGATTCCTACATCGCTTGGCACGAATCCATTGTTGACGATTTCTGCACTTGCTGAGCGCTCCATGATGATCATCGCGGAGGAAAATGGATGGGCTTTATCGCATGCATTACCATCGAGCCCGCCTGCTCCTTTGGCCTCGCCACAACCCGGTATTCAATTCACGGAAACCATGCGCGGTTATTTTTCTGTGCGAGAGCATGAGGATTATCAAGTGGGTTTCGTGCAAGGGCAGGCAGATGATAGCCACTTGGAATTTACTCTGACCGTGATTTCGAACGATCTGGATGCGATGCTTGAAGAGGATGTGCATGAGGCGAAAATGTTTGGCACAGTCACTGCCGCAGCACTCTCGCCAGAGGTAATGACTGTGCACGGTGGCACCTTTCATCTCTTCAGTACCGCGCCCGAGTTAGTCGATGCGCGAAAGATGGAATATCGATTAAACCTCAAGACGCAAGATGGGCAGGACTACTTCTTGGAAGGCTTTAAGGTTATCCGCGATGATCCCGGAATCGATTTGTGGAAAGATACCACGACCCTGTATATCACCGTGTATGAAGGGTTAGATGCCAATGGTCCTGTGGCAGGGAAGGGAATGCTCAACATCTTACCCGCTGATTTTGCACGTCAAATGACCACGATGGCAGTGACCAACGTCAGTTCGAACCTTGATCGCTTAAAATATACTGCGAAGTTCGGTCGGTTCTTTGCGGGCAGTCTCTTCGATCTCTACGGCGGCATTGTCAATGGATATGAATATTTCGATCCCAATGCCCCGCCCCGTAAAGCTCGTGAACTCCGTGTCGATGCACCAACTGTGCATGACTTTCAAACCGAAGATGGTGTAGCGCTTCGCTTAACCCGTTATCAAGGTGGTTCGAAAGGCCCCGTTATTCTTGCTCACGGTCTGGGTGTTTCCAGTCGTATCTTCTCGACCGACACCATTGATACGAATCTGGTAGAGTATCTTTTTGAGCATCGATATGATGTGTGGCTATTGGACTATCGTGCGAGTATCGAGTTGCCAGCTTCGCAGAATCAGTCGACCGGAGATCAGATCGCAGAGTTTGATTATCCCGCTGCGGTGCGAGTTGTGCGTGGTATTACAGGAGCGGCGACTGTGCAGATGGTTGTCCATTGCTTTGGTGCGACGACTTGGACGATGTCCATGCTGGGGGGGCATTTGAAGCATGTGCGCTCGGCAGTGGTTTCACAGGTCTCAACTCACGCTAAGCCGCCTTTTCTTACAGAGTTGAAAACCGGGCTACATGTGCCGTCCTTTTTAGAGCGTGTCGGGGTGGACTCCTTAACCGCCTATGTGGATCAAGAATCCGAGTGGCTCGATAAATTAATTGATCAGTCGTTGAAACTCTATCCGATTCAACCAGAGGAACGTTGCCATAATCCGGTCTGTAGTCGTATCACTTTTTTATATGGGCACCTATATGAGCATGATCAGTTAAATCAATTGAGCCATGAATGCCTGCACGAAATGTTTGGTGTCGCGAATATTTCCTGCTTTCAACACTTGGGTATGATCTGTCGAAAAGGTCATGTGGTGGATTTTCATGGTAATGAGAAATATCTCCCATACCTTGAGCGCCTTGCGATTCCGATTACTTTTATCTCGGGCGCAGAAAATGAAACCTTCCTGCCTGAAAGCACTGAGCTCACCTACAATTTATTACGTGAGCGTAATGGTAAGGCGCTATACCGGCGTCATGTCATTCCCAGTTACGGTCATATTGATTGTATCTTTGGAAAGAATGCGGTGGAAGATGTTTATCCACTGATATTAGATCAGTTAGAGCAAACGCTTTGAGTTCTGATGGCGTAGTGCATCGCAGGTATCGATCAGTTCAGCATTAGCCATATATTATGGTGGCATCGATCTACCGCTCATTGAGTGGTGCTTCTCTTGATTCTTGGCCATTCGCTAAGTGGCTTTAGGTGCTTTCATGTACTAAATTTGGAATGCGGCAACTTTTTGAATAAAAATTCTAATAAACTTCGAATCTATGCGTCTACGGTATAGAAACTAACAATCGAATGCTGATTTCCCCATTAACCCCTAGTTACGTCACATCTTGTGAAGCCGCCTGAATCCAGCGAAAGCGTGGCGGACCACGTGAATGTGCAAAAGCTTGCGGCTCTCTTCCGGGCTTTGGAGTCACCGTTGTTGGGTTTCGCACATCAAATGGTAAAAGACGAACAGATCGCTCAGGACATTGTGCAAGACGCATTTATCCGATTGCAGGCGCATTTAGTATCGGTGGAGCATCCCAAAGCGTGGTTGTATACCGCGACTCGACGTTTGGCGATCGATCACCTCCGTCGGAGCAGTAAAGTGGTGCCGTTTGCATCAGTAGGCGGTGATGACGCTTCTGAGCACCGCGATCTAGATCCCATCGACCCGGAGATGACTCCAGATGTGACGACCGAATACAATGAACGAACCGGCCTGATGCGGGTGTGTATTGAACGACTCGAACCGCGCGCGCAGGCGCTTGTGCGGATGAAATTCATTGAGAATTTAAGCTATAAACAAATTTCACAGCGCATGGGGATGACAGTCAGCAATGTTGGCTACACGTTACACCATGCGCTCAAATCGTTGGAAGGTGAATTAAGTAAGGAGGACATCGCACTATGAGTGACATCGATCCACGTAGTTTACGCGAAGAATTGGAGATTCGGGTGGTCGCGCTCCTCTCAGGCGAATTGCCGGAGGTGGATGCTGATGAGCTCGAGAAGATCCTAAGTATCGACGAAGAACTCTCGAATTTCCGTGACCGCATGGCGGTCCTTATTGGTGATGTGCACGCAGCGCGTGAGGAAGTCGTGCTGCCGCCTGCATCTCAGAATATGCGATTGAGTGAAGAACGGCGTCGTGAGATTTTTGGAGATGCGGACGACTTAGTTTTCGAACCTAAAGAGAAGGTCAAGAAATGGTGGCATCTCGGGCTATTAGAGATCGCGGCGATGATACTCTGTGGCGGATTTCTTGCGGCGATTTTGATTCCTTCGGTTGGTGCAGTCAGGAAGTCGGCTAGCAAGGACAATCAACACAGGGCTGATGAAGCTAATTTTGAAGCACCAGCTCAGGAGGAATATTTTGCTTTGCAGACAGAGATTCCACAGGAGCGGATTGAAGGCACACCGCAGCCGATGATTATACCCTCCACTACGCCGCCAGATAGGCTTATACCGCGCAGACGGGTTTTGGAGGGGCGAGAGCGTGATGAGTTGGCTTCAGGTGATTACTCTGGATTGGCGATGACTGAATCGGAAATGCCCGTTCCTGAAATGGCTCCGATGGAGGAAAATAGTCTTCTAGTGAAGCAACAGAAGGGGTACGGTATACCGGAAGATTCTTACCGCTCATTTGGATACGAATCAGACGCCGAAGAAGCCGTGACTATTGTTCCAACTCGGGAGTTTTCGAAGTCTGAAATGCAGCGGAAGTCAAGTGAAATGGCCATCGATCAGATTGAAACCAATAGTTTTTTTGATTTTAATGAACAGACTGAAGATGAAGGAATGGCTTCACTAGATCGTGATGACTTGAAAAAGTCCGAGATTCCTATGGTCGGGCGATTGTTTCGCTCTGAAGGACTAACGGCATATGCCCAATCACAACTTCGTGATTATGGTTTGGGTTTGTCCGGTTACGCGAATGCATCAAAGGCTGACATGGGCGGAGCAGATGATCCCTTTGCTGGTAGTGATGATATTAGTATTACGGGTGGCACACCGTCGAGTTTTCTCACCGGAAAAAGTGCCTCAGGTCCGGTCGATGCTTTTGCCGCACCCGCCTCGCAAAACGTTTCACGACCTAGTAAGATTGTGAGTGCGAAGCCTACATCTGGCATGACGGGGTATCGAGAAAACGCTTTGAGTGCTTCAGCTCCAGTCGATCCGTTTGCAGCATCTAGTTCATTTGAGGCAGACTCGAAGGCTCTTCTTTCGCGTGGTCGCAAACAGTATCTCAATGGGGATTATGATGGAGCCACCGCGTCATTCGATGCCGTTGCCGCTCAAGATTCTGGAAACGCTGAAGCAAAGCTATTTCAAACTAAGATCGCTGAATTACGCGGTAATATTCATAAGCAAAATTCCTACAAGACTCGTGAGGAAATGCTGGTGGAAGTTGATCAAAGCTGGGAGCGACCAAAGGTCTTTGATGTGGATGATGCTTCACGTGTCTCGGCAGATATGGCACCATCGACGGAGTCTCGCTTACGTTCCATTGTGATCCCGCAGGTGAATTTATCGGACATGCCATTGAGTAAAGTTCTTGAGACTTTGAGCGAACTGTCGCTGGAGTACGATACGATTGATCGTACTGGTGTTCGATTAGATTATGCGCCGATTAATGGTGTGGATCCACAGGTCAATTTCTCGCTTAGAAACCTGAGCTTAGATCGAATCTTAGAATTCGTCACTCAGCAGGTGGATCATGAATTTATCGTGACGGGCGATCGCATTCAGGTTCAAGCCAAAGGGCAGTCAGCGGCTGAACAAATGGCTGAGGCTCGCTTGAAAAATACCAGTCAAACACCAAAGGCTGAAAAGCAAACCACTGACGCGCCCGTTTCCACCTTCTCGCTCAATGTCAGCGACGTTTCCTTTAAATTGGCGGAAGCGGCCTTAGCGACACAGCGCATTCCATCGGCTGAGTTGATTCGGACGGAAGAGTTCGTGAATAGCTTTAACTATGGCGATCCTGCACCACGCGAGGATGAGCCTGTTACCTTGAACTGGGAAATCGCACAGCATCCGTATCAACATAACCGTCAGATTGTTCGCTTTTCCTTGCAAACTCAGGCAGCTGGTCGTGCCGCGAATCAACCGCTGAATCTGAACCTGCTAGTGGATAACTCCGGATCCATGCAACGCCCGGATCGCCGTGCAATTCTTGAAAAGAGCCTCGAATCACTGCAAACCAAGCTCACTGATCAAGATCAGTTAAACATCATACTCTTTGCGCGTCAGCCCAGATTGATTGCCAATGCCAGTACGGTGATTTCACAGCAGGCGGCGATTCACGATGCCTTAAACTACCAGCCTGAAGGTGGCACGAATTTAGAAGCTGGTCTTCACGCCGCTTATGAAAATGCGCAAGCTCACTACGATCCGCGAGCAAGTAATCGTGTAATCTTAATGACCGATGGTGCTGCCAATCTCGGCGATGTGGATGCTTCTGCACTCGCACAAACTGTGATCGATCAACGCAAGCAAGGTATCGCTCTAGATGCGTATGGTATCGGCTGGGAAGATTACAACGATGCGATGCTCGAAGAGATCACACGCAACGGCGATGGTCGTTACGCTTTTCTCAATTCTGTCGATACGGCCGCTTCGGATTTTGCCGAAAAACTTGCAGGCACACTCCGCGTCGCGGCTGCGGATGTGAAAGTGCAGATCCTGTGGAATCCCGAGCGCGTCACCGCTTACCGTCAAATCGGTTACGACTTACATCAGCTACGTGAACAAGACTTCCGCGACAATACGGTCGATGCTGCTGAGATCGGTGAAGCTGAGTCGGGCACTGCGCTCTATGTCTTACAGATTAATGACGATCCAAATGTCGTTGGTGGTTTGGGTAAGTTACAAGTTCGTTACCGAGTGCCCGCTACGGGTGAATATATCGAGCGCGCTTGGCCTCTTGAAATGCCACGAAAAATCGCAGCCTTGCAGGATGCTCCATCGTCGCTCCGCCTCGCGGCCACCAGTGCACTTTTTGCCGAGCGCCTCGCGAATAATCCATATGCGGCCAACTACAGCTTTGAGGATCTTAATGCGCTAACTTCAGGTTTGCCTGAAGCGTTTCCTACTCAACCACGTGTGGTCGCGCTTCAGAATATGATTCAGTCCGCTCAATCGCTTTTTTCCAGTTTTGAATAATCGCATCAGTTCAAATGGTTTTCTCCGTAGCCGAAGTCGTGAGACTTTGGACGATTAGCCTGAAAAGTGTTGAGCGTCCAAGTTCTCACGAATTCGGCTACACCTCACAACTGCTTTTACATCAAAAATATTTTTGTTTCTCACCAGCCGTTCACCAATTATGAAAATCAACACTCACTTCCTTCGACGCGTTTTTTGCTTTAGCATACCTGCGTTTTTATGTCTGTCGTTATTCGCGAAAGAACAAGTCTATCAGGTCGATTCCCTTGCCTTGGAAGGTGGTGCTGATAGTAAAGGCGGGCGCATCGTTATTTCCGCGACTTTAGGGGACCCGGCCGATACTGCTGCGGAGCAGAAACTGATCTACGCAGTCGATACGCAAAGCACGGTAAAGGTGACTGGCAGCTCGATCATTCAAGAAACAAATTTGAATGTTACGCTCCGCAATGGAAAACTTGAAGTGATTGAGTTGAACTTTCAAGGCGACTTAGAGATGGACACTGTCGAGGGTGCTGATGTTGCTTCGTGGAGTGTGCGTAATCTAAGTATGCTAGACAAAGCTGCGGGTGCTAATCCGCAACGACAGCTGCTGATTGCTTTGAAGGAGCCAATCGAATCTGGAAGTGTGCAGTGCGTCATTAAGTCGGGTTCGAAAATGGAAGCGCTTCCCGCCAAGCGGCAGCCGCTGTTTTTCTCAACAGTTCAATCGGGGTTTCTCTCTGGGGGCATGACGATTCTTGAAGTTGGTGATGCGCGGGTGGAAGCGCTCGACCCTCAAGGGCTGGCACAGGTTCAATCAGACTCAGAAAAACGCCTGCATTATCGTATTGCGGGCGAAACCCCATCGCTTCGTCTCGGGCTAAGCCATCTGCGCCAGCCTGCGTTGACTTTTGATAATTACGATTTGCAAGGTGTTTACGTCGATGGCGGCTTTAGTTTTGTGCTGACTGGTACGGTTGAGGCTTTTTACGACCGCGAATATAGCGTGAACTTGTTGAGCGGTGATGCTGCCTTGACTAAGGCGCCGGAGATCAGTGGCGGACGAGTCGTGCTGGAGGACGGTGCTTATCGGCTGAAGTTGCAGAAGAGCGGCAGCTATCCTGTGCGTATAGAGTTTGATGCGCGTGTGCATACTAAAGACGGTCGTAGCACCTTGAGTTTCGATACGATTGATGCCGCCTTACAGAAGGTTCAAATGAGCGGCTTGCCCGTGGCAACGGATCGAGTTCGTTTGAATAGTGCGCCCCTTGAGGAGAAAGAAGGAAAGCTCGTCGGTAGTTTGTCTGGCAACGGCATCTTGAAGATGCAATGGACCGATCCTTCTTGGAAAAGCCCTCAAGCTATGGATGCGACTTTGATTTATTCTGTAGAGAATCTCGTGCAAGTTGCGGTCGGCAATGGCCTGATTCGCCAGAGCCATGCGATTGATGTACGAATCATGCAGGGCTCGATGAAGACCTTGAGTTTTGATTTGAAAGGGCAGGGGGAGATTACCCGAGTCGAAGGTGATTCGATCTTAAACTGGCGCTTGCAGGACGATGTCTTACAGCTCGATTTAAACAAAGGTTATACTGCAGATTTTTCAATTCAAGTACACTCGCAATATGCAATGGACGCCTTCCCTGTCGTCGCGGAACCGCTCCGTGTTGTCCCACAGAATGCCATTCGTAATAGCGGGTTTACTCGTATAGTGAATCAAGGTGCAATCTCCATTGATGTACCGGAGTCGACGGGCTTGGCGCAGATTTCGCCGGAGTATTTTCCTGCGCTCGAATCGCCTATTGTGGGCAGTGGGCAAGTGTTGGCCTATCGTTTCTCGGATACGCAGTATCAGTACACTGTACGCGCCGAGAATATTTTGCCGGAAGTTGCTGTGACGCAGATTTTGCAATATCACATCGGACAAGAGGATCAGAGCCTCACCGCGGAAATGGAGCTCACTGTTCGTGAAGCTCCGTTGCGAGATTTCTTTATCCGTATACCAGAAGGTTTTGCCTTGGCTGATCTACAGGCGCAAAGCCTTGCCGATTATTTTATTACTGAAGATTCCGCTGAGGGCCGCGTGTTGCGCTTAGTCTTCTCACAGCCACTTTCTGGTCGTGTTTTGATTAAAGCCGACTTCGAGAACAATCGTAGTCTGGATGGTGACGCCTGGGTTTTACCGACCTTCGCTGCAATCGATGTGAAAAGCGTGCGTGGCCATGTCGGCGTGAGTGCGGATCCGGGGTTACGAGTGAGTGTCGCGTCCATCGATGGCCTGAGTGAGCAAGCTGCTAATTTCTTTCCCAAGAAAGTGAAGCAACTTCAGCTCGCCTTACGCATGCGTGAAGCCGCCTGGAAAGCTGAATTGACGGTCGAGCAATTACCGCAATCGATTCAAGCAGATGCGTTGCATCTGTATTCTGTCGCCGAAGGACGGATCTATGGTAGCTCGGTGATCAACTATCTGATTGCTGGCGCACCTGTATCGAGTTACCAAATACAGGTTCCCGAAGGTATTCAGAATCTAGATTTTGCAGGGCGCGATGTGCGTGGTTGGTCCGATCTGGGAGCTGGTGTCTATGAAGTGCAGCTGCATTCGCCTGCGTCGGGCGCCTATACGCTCTTGGCGACTTACGAGACGCAGTTTGGTTCACAGGAGGCGACGATTGATTTCTCCGGTGTGGCACCACTCGGGGTGGATGCCGAGCAGGGCTATGTGGTTGTCGTCAGTAACTTTCCCTTCGCGCTTGGTGAAGTCGCGTCCAGTGCGGGCGTGTTGCGGCTAGAGCCAGGAGAGATTCCAGCAGAGTTTCGTTTGCTCTATGATGCGCAGGAACTCGCAGCCTTCCAGTATTCGGATCGCCCAATGGAAGTTGCTTTAGAGCTGCGCTCTTTTGCGCAGGCCCAAGGCGCAGACCAGGTGATTGATTTTGTTGATTTAAAATCACACATCTCTCGCGATGGTGAAATCCTTACCGCAGTGGATCTCATGCTTAAGAGCAAGGGGCAGACGCATTTTCGCATGCAATTGCCTCCGGAGCATCGGATTTGGTCGGCTCGTGTTGGAGGAGATAAAGTGAGTCCGATTGCAGCAGAAGGAGGCATCTTGTTGCCATTGCCTGCTGGGCAAGATCCGAACAATGCGGTGCGTATTCAATTAGAACTCGCCTCACAGACGGAAGATGCGAGCCGCCCGGTGGTCACTGCGCCTGCGCTTTTTGCACCGTCCCTTTTAGTTAACTGGGAGCTGACCTCTGATCCTGGCTATGGACTGCGTTATTACGGTGGCGATATTAGCTCCTCGCAAATGAGTCGTCCGATTTCGGGCTTTGGTTGGTTTCAAGCATTACTCAATGGTGAGCTTGGCCGGCAGCGCTTGGTTTTCTTTGCCATGGTATTCTTTGGGCTGCTTGCAGTCGTGCTGGCAGGAGTGCTCGCCAAGAAGATGGCTGACTTTTCGCTGGTTGCTCGACTGCTGTGTATTATGGCGCTGTTTGGTAGTGTCGTCTTCGTTGCGATTTGTGGCCTCAGTATTGGAGGGCATTCAGCGCAACCGCAAAACTTGCAAGATGCCTTAACCTTGCGCACACCGATTGAACTGTCGACACAACCGCTACAGCTGGTCGTTGAGAATCATGACTATTCCGAGGTTAAACATTCGTTGGGCTCGCTGTGGCCGTTTATTGTTGGCATTGGTCTTTGGGTGGCGGCCTTGGTGCGAGAGGGTAAGCGTGAACTTTTTTGGATTGGCGGATGGGTCGTTAATTTCCTGGCTGCTTTAAACTACGCCGCGAGTGGCGTGCTCTTTCTTGTTCTATTTATGCTGTTCTTTTTTGTCATGATGTTACGACCTTTTCGCGCTCGTTATTTGCAGAGTGTTGGAGCGCATGCGACCTGGGCTTTCTTACTCTTGGCTGTCTGTGGCCTCTTTTCGGGGCCATCACTGGAGGCAGCTGAACCTGTTGCTGGTGAAGCTTTAACGCAGGCCGTTTTAGTTGATGAAGGCTATGCGTTGGTCGATGCGGAGCTGGTCTGGCAGGCGGAGGCAGATGCACAATTGGAGATGCTGTCTGCACCGGCAACCCTGCTCTCGACCTCGGCGTTGCCTGCTGAGCTGAGGCTCTTGCAAACGAAAGTTGGCAAGCGCTTAGAATATCGCTTAGAGGCGACTGCCGCTGGGGAATATCGGATTCAATTCCGTTATCGAGTGGCTGTGGGTCTTCTAGGCCAAGGACACTCGCATGTGGTATTGCCGGTCGGCCCTGTCTTGAGTAGTCGTGCGCGTATTGAAATTATCGATACAAATATTGAATTGCAGTCACCTACGGCCGTGTCGCTACGTGATTCGAGTGCGGTTGATGCCGACCGGTCCGTGTATGATTTGGTATTTAACCCCAATGCAGAGGTTTCCTTTAGTTGGATGCCGAAGCAGCGTGACAGTAGTGAAGAGACTGCGGTTTATCATGTGGAGAGTTCAGATGTATTTACGCCACTTTCCGGTTTGGTCAGCGGATACCATCAACACAAGGTGCGTCTTTCGCAGGGACAGGTGGATCGACTTCAATTGGAAGTACCCACTGGCATGACGATTACTTCGGTGGCTGGAAAACACCTCGCTAGCTGGCAATTTGATCCTGAGACGCAACAGTTGATCTGTTTTTTCCAGCCGGTGCAAAC
This sequence comes from Internoretia fryeana, assembly GCA_036784875.1. Taxonomy (NCBI): domain Eukaryota; class Phaeophyceae; order Ectocarpales; family Acinetosporaceae; genus Internoretia; species Internoretia fryeana. Next base: position 4,455 of record JAYMFV010309789.1, on the reverse strand, counting down.
CGTAGCCTTTGAATTAAATATCTTTTCTCAATACAGTGCTGGTACCTTACCATATACTTTGCCGGTGGAAAGTTTGCGTGTGGTGGGTGCCGCAAGCCAGTTGAGTCTGGTCGCATTGGCTACCGACAACGAAGTGCAAATTGGCAATATTGAGTCGGGGAGTGCGACTACGATTAATCTGGAAGATTTCCCCGCAGGCAATCTGGCACAATTGAAACACTTAGGACGTGTGCCCGTGTTGCGACGTGCATATCGCTGGGGTGCACTTGGCGATCATATTACGGTGGAAGCCTTACCAGTAAAGCCTGACCTACGTGTGACGACGCAAGAAACCGTGTCGCTCGGTGAAGACCGTATTCTGCTAAAAGCAGACATCGCCGCCACTGTGAATCGTGCCGGGCTCTTTAAATTCAGTATGCCAATTCCAGCCGACTACGATGTCGAGTCAGTTTCTGGTTCGCACTTGAGCCATTGGAATGAGCTCGTTACCGATGACGGTTCTCGATCGCTACAATTACATTTGAAAGGCAAGACCATGGGCGAGACTAAGTTGAACGTCAGCTTGTCAGGTCCAGGACTTGGTGCACAGACTCACTATGTGCCGCCAATTCTAAAGCTGGATGGCACAGATCGCCAAAGTGGCACTTTGGCTTTGGTTCCAGAGCTTGGCTATCGCTTGAATCCAGTAGAGCGGCAGGCAGCCTTGCAACTTGATCCCGCAGAGGCGGGCATGTCGCGGCAGAAGCTATTGCTCTTCCGTATTCTGAATAGTCAGGCCGCTTTGGCCTTTTCAGTGGAGCGCGTTGAGCCGTGGATCGAAGTCGAAAAACTACAACGTGTTGCGGTGCGTAGTGGACTCGTTGAGGTGAAGGCACGCTACAATTTCAATGTCGAGAATGCGGGTATTCGTGCACAGCGTTTTCAAGTGCCCAGCGATGCGATCGGAGTGCAGTTTACCGGTGAAGGCGTGGTGGATGCTCAACTTGGAGACGACGGCGCATGGACGGTGAAACTAAATCGTAAGATGGTTGGCGCGTTCAACATAGACCTAAGCTTTCAAGTGCCACTGGCAAATCAGCCTGCATCGATTCAAGTGCAGGAAGCGCTGGCTCTAAATGTGGATCAGCAGTCTGGTTTCCTCGCGCTTGTGCCACACGGCCGTATTCAACTACAGCCGGTAGTTAAGGCAGATGCGTTTCAAAGCACAGAAGTGCCGATGGTTGGTATGAAATTGCGCGGCGATCTGCGTATCGAAACCTCTTCGCACCTCTATCGTCTGATTCAATCCGGTCAATCGCTAGAGGTTGGAATTAAGCGTCACGCCATCGCCGAGCTCGTGCCCGCACAGGTGCGTGATGTGCAACTCGCTTCCGTTATCTCGGGTCAAGGTGCCATGCTGACTAAGGTCACACTCAGTCTCGATCCAGGTGATAAGCGAATGCTGCGAATTACACTTCCTGAAAATAGCCAGTTCTGGTTTGGCTTCGTGAATCAACAGAGTGTGTGGCCATGGCGCGAAGGTGAGGATGTGCTCCTGCAATTGGAGACCAATTCCATGTCTGAGGCGGATTGCACAGTTGAGTTTTTCTATGCCACCACATCCGTCACCGATTCCAAAGGCGCCGTGCGAGCCAGCTTGCGCGGACCGCGCTTGGATTTGCCACTGGAAAATATCAAATGGTCGATCAATTATCCCGAAACGTGGGATATCAAAAAGTGGGAGGGCAACCTCACTCAAGAGCGTGTTCAGGTCACGCGAGGCAGTTTCTCTGATCTTTCCAGTTACATGGAGTTTGAGAAGAGTAATAAAATGAAGCAGAAAGTGGTGGCTGAGAATTTCCTCAACGATGCAAACGTGTTGCTCTCACAAGGGAAACAGCAAGAAGCCCGTCAGGCTTTTAATAGTGCCTATAACCTGTCGCAGTTTGACGCCGCGCTCAATGAAGATGCCCGTGTGCAATTAAAGAACGTGCGCGAAGATCAAGCACTTGTCGCTTTGGCGAATCGTCGGAACAGTTTCGTGAACGACAACAATATCAATGCTCCTCTCGATATGCAGCAAGCTGCTGTCATTGATCAAGGCGGTTTGTTGAACTACACGGCACAAGCCAAGAAAGAAGTGCTCGGCGGCAACAGTGCCGAAGAAAATGAAACACTGCGCCTTCTTGCCGCTCGCTTGATCGATCAACAACAAGCAGTGCCCGGCAACCCACAAGCCATTCAAACGATTGTGCCGCAACAAGGCCAGGTCGTGAGCTTCACTCGTTCGCTACAAATTAACGACCAGGCTGATCTCATTATCGAGTTCAAAGGTAAGCGCAGCCGCCCCAACGGACAGGCCGGCTTTGGTGCCGGTCTCTTTTTACTGCTAATCGCATTGGTCGGAGGCGTCAGCTACGTTTCACGTAAATAATATCGTGGCGTCCGCGCTCGGAGTCTGTCTCAAAATACTTGAAAACGAACCAAAACGTTACCGTTGAGGGTTGTCGGCAAAGCCTCGGATCGGCTACAAAGGAATAGAATGTAGCCGAAAGCGTGAGCTTTTGGTCTTTTTTAGCCTAGAAATTTTCGGCGAATCTATTTTGAGACAGTCTCCTCGCGCGTGGCCCAGTTTCTGGAGATGTTTTAGGTGAGCGTGGCTTTAGCTTGGAGACTGGCCCAAAAGTAATTCAATTTAGCACTTGCTAAACTTCCAGTAATTACTGAAAGTTTAGGCATGAAGGATGAAGATTTCAAGCAACTCAAAAATGATTTCATTGCGCAGTGGGGAACCCTTGGAAGCTGCTGGGGGATCAATCGCACGATGGCGCAAATCCATGCTTACTTGATGCTGGCGATTGAGCCGACTGATACCAACACCGTGATGGATGCACTTAAAATTAGCCGCGGGAATGCGAATTCCAATCTACGCGACTTGGTGGGGTGGGGCTTAATCAAGCGTGTGACGTATCCCGGTGATCGCAAAGAATATTTTGAAGCAGAGAAAGATGTGTGGGCGATGTTCTGCATCATCGCCCGTGAGCGCAAGCGCCGCGAAATAGACCCTGCCTTGAACCTCCTACAATCGTCCTCATCACAGTCCTTCAACAAGAAGGATGCCGAGCAGCAGTTGTTTTTGAAACAAACTGCATCACTCGCTGAGTTCGTGCAAACCGCGAGCACTGCACTCGATAAAATTGCACGTGCCGAGCAAAGCAAAGTGTTACCATTCATAGTTAAACGATTATAAACGATAGGAGGAAAATAAATGAATCATCTAATATTACTCACGTATGCGATCTATATCACCGCAACCATTGCGATGACGGTATGGGTCGCTCAAACACTCTATAAAACTGGGAAGATCTTTTTGGTCGAAGCCTTTCATGGCAATGAGGAGATGGCTGACGCTGTAAACCATTTGTTACGTGTCGGGTTCTATCTCGTGAACCTTGGTTTTGTATTCATGTATCTAAAGTATGGACCGCATCCGACTACCGTAGTGGAAGCAGTTGAATATTTGACCACTAAGGTCGGTATTGTGCTCATGGTGCTCGGTGCGATGCATTTCTTTAATATGTTTAACTTCGATAAAATGCGAAAGAAAGGACGCCGTAGTACTGTGGAAACTTAGTTTCTTTTATTTAGTCCTATGTTTCACTAATTACTGAAAATTCGATAACATGAAGGCGCCAACGATCCAACATCCAGCACTCATTAATAGCCTTCGCTTAGCTTATTCTGCAGAGCGGGCGGCGGCTTATGCCTACATTGGACATGCGGCATCTTTGCCAGATGGAGTCGCTCAGGCGCGGGTTACTGAAATCGAAAACGACGAATGGGAGCACCGCCGTGAGGTTAGTGTTCTTATGGAGCGCTACGCCATTCCAGTCTCTAATTGGTATGAGCTGAAATACGCGGTGATCGGCCGCGTGATCGGCTTGAGCTGCCATGTGATCGGGCGCTTCATGCCTTACTTCTTCGCTGGGAAATTAGAGAGCGGTAATGTCTGTGAATATATCGTGATGCTACGCTACTTTCATGAGCTAGGCATTACCGAACACGACGAAGTCTTGTATGCGATGGGGCTTAAGGAGAAGGAACACGAAGTTTTTTTTCAAGAGATGATCGAAGGGGAGCGCTGGCTTCCACTATTTGAAAAGATCTTTGCTTGGGGCACGGAAGCCACGCTCAACGACGTTGATTTCGAGGAGCCGTTACCAGTCGAGCGTGCAGGTGACTATTGTAAGAATTATAAAGAGGAAGGTAGGGGCGAACGTCCCGATCGCCATTACAGCGTTGTTCATGGAGGCCGCCCTGTTGTCTGACTCTGATGTATGGCGGCTAGGGACAGCCGCCGCTACCAAATCAATAAACGAATTGAGAAACTTACACTTATGGGCACCTCTGAAAAGGGGCAGTTTGGCGACGCGAGTCGCTGCACTTCATTTTTTCAGATTTTTATTTGTTTGATTT